>NNCF01133629.1:0-30694 GCA_002313205.1 Laupala kohalensis
CCTCACATGCTACGTTGAGGAATGCTGTCTGTTGTCTAGCCAAACCAGGTACGATCTTATTTGCTAATCGATTCACTAATGGGAAATAATGCGTGTGTGTGTGTGGGACAAACCGCTACTTCTTCAAGGCAATTCCATGGCATAATGTCCGAAATGTGGTTAGTTGTTTCTACTCAGACGTGGTTTATGGCCAGAAAAACATGTATTCACAGACTCCTGCCGCGGAAGACTACGTTTATCTATCTAGAAGGGTTACTTATAATTTGAAAAAATCGAAATAACATACAAATATATATGATACAAAGAGTGTCCCGATGATAAAGAGTTCAATATAATTTCATTGTGATAATTGGGCAGAAGTTGTGTTCCAAAAAAAAGAAACTTCTATGTTTTTCTGAGAGGTTTGCATTTTACAAGAATTTATTTTACTTGACTCCTGGGGCGAATATTGAAATTGTATTTTAATCCAGTTCCTCCCAACTGATCTCAGATATTACAGATATTAGTAATAAGAATGACAATAGATGAAATAGGTGTATGCCTTTACGTCGTCCTTCCATTTTCATTTTTAAGCCGATTTTTAGACCACTTTTCGAGTGAGTTTAAATTCAGTCTCTTCGGCAAAAAAGACAATTACAGCGCATCTCAATGATGGAACGAGAATGAGGTGACGAGTGGAAATACTCGATAACGACCAATATTGGAGTCCAAATAAGGAAACCTGTGGATAAATTATAGATGAGAAGGAGCATATTTCGAGTCTCAATCAACGGCGGAAGGTGGGTACTGAGTAAATGAATGAGTAGTCCTTTTTACAGAAGAAATTTTTCGGTCACTTCTGGCAAAAGAAATATTTTCAACACTTTGGAAAAAAGTCCAAGGAATGCAAATCTATCCGAATTTACAAAAAATTGCAAGCAATCTCAAAATAATAGCAAGATTTACATGCCATAGTTTATTCGCGGATGCGTCACATTTGTACAGAATTAGAGGGATCAATGCTTGTACATCTAGGGTAAGATAAAAGAGTGGAAAGGACCAAAAATATAGAATTTGGACGCAATAGGATTTAAACACTGGACATGTCAACAAAACAATTTAATGACAAAAGTGATTAAAACATGAAAAAAATGAGATGATACAAGACTGTAAATGTAGATAAGGCGCTGTGGTAGAGGGGAGCGCAGTATGATGTGACTTGAACACGACTGGTGTGCAGTTCGAGACAAACGATGCAGCAATTCTTTGGAGCGTTTTAACCGTGAAGTATCGCAGGTTGGTTGTATGGGTTACGGTAAAGTTATCCTTGTGGGCTGCGGTAGTGTTGAGCGCGGTTAGAATACCCGACCGTACCAATGTAGAAGTTGTGGTGTGGCGCCAGATGAGAAGTGATCATATGATGATTTTAACTGCACGCGTGNTTTAACTGCACGCGTGACTTAAGGCAAGTAAGCGAGTATCCACATGTCGGGACTCGCTTCGAAGAACCGCGTTTATCGTGCGCTGTCGTTAGATGAGAAGTGATGAAGACTTGTCGAGTGACTTGCAGCAAGTGCAAAGATGATGACTGGTTGGGTAACTTGTTGCAAGTAAAAGCGGTCGCTCGTCGAAAGCTTGCTTGTATCTTCAAGCTGTTTGCGCGATCGATCGTTCTTTTGAAGACGTGACGTTGTGGCGTCACAGATTGACCGTGTATCGATCGTACGTTGTGATATTGATCGCATGTAATGTGAAGTTATTGTAAATTGTTTGGTGGGAAAATGCAGCTTTGTGGATTCCGGGATAATTAACTACAGACTCGTTTAATAGTTAAGTCAATGATGCTATGTCTAGACATTTTATAAGCGTAGACATATAAAAAGAAGACATATGACACAGCGTAAATGAAAACGGATATTTTACGACGGATTAAAGAAAAATGGGAGAGAAACTACTTGATAAATTATTTAACTTTTGGGGATATAAGATGTGGATAAGTCACAAAGAAAACAAAGAAGTGAGCATGAAACTACGAAATCAAAAACAAATAATAAAGAAAAAAACGAGGAAGTCCAGGATTTGATAGAAAAACCCATGAAGTTGTCAAAAGAGGGTTAAAACAGATGTTAAATTATATGAGATATACAATAAATGTATCTCAATTGGAAACTTCCCAAATATCTAGAAAGGCTCTTCTTAAAATGCAATGATAGGGGGTCGACAAACCCGAAATCATATTGACCAATTACTCTGACACTCACTCTACGAAAAATACTGGATAAGTGTATATCAGTAAGATTGACAACGTATTTGGAAGAGAGACAACTGTTAAACAGTAAGGAATATGGTTTCAGGAAGGTACGAGGGGCAGCGATACCGTGAAAGATTAATGAAAATCATAACGGAATGTGAAGAATGGCATGGTAAGTGTTAATTTCTTGACATAGAGAGATAAGTTGACTGCATTTAGGAATTTAAATGGATGAATTTGCAAGAAAAGAATGGGTAAGAAAAACTATACGCGAGACATCAGTCGGATGTCCGCAAGGTAGCAGTAACGATCCCATATTACGGAACATATTAATGGATAAGTTTCTAAAAGAATTTCAGGAGAATAACGTAAATTGTGTTGCTTACACTGATGATCTGGTGTTGATTGTGGAAGGCAGCTAGAGAAGAGAGGACAAGAGGTGCAAAATGTATGTGAGAAGAGTTGAGTAAAAATGAAATTGAAGATATCAAAAGAAAAAAAGTAGAGCATTGTGATTTGGGGGGCCAGTTGAGAAACGACGAGAACCGACAATTACATGACATCATAAGAACATAAAAGTAGTTCGCTAGTTTAAATATTTACGAATAATGAAGGACGAAAAATTATTGTTTAAGGACTATCTGAATTGCATAAGGGAACTTGGAAATTGTGGAACGTTAGCAACATTATCAAAGAATGATAAAATAAAAGACGTTTGAATGTTGCTCTTTGTTTTATTGTTAGAAAGCTTTTTTGGTTGCATCGCAGTCACCGTCAGTAACGTACACTGAAAATTTTTATGTACATGAAAATGACAGTAATAAAACATAACTTGAAAGTATACAATAATTGAGTAAAACAGTACCGAAAGGAGTGTAATTTTTTTTGTTGAAAAAAAGAAAAGAAAAGAACAATGAAAAATGAATTTAAAAAATAACAGAGTAAGCAAACCGACAAAAATTCAAACCTGAATATACAGGAAAATTTTTGGCAAGTGTGCAGAGTGCGCCGAACGGAGTTCATTATATGGAAAGAGAAGGTGTATTGCGTGGCGGTCGAGGGGGGAAGGGGCTGTCGGAGTTTTCCAAGAACTGACGGCAAAAGACGGAAATAATTTCTCAAAATTTTAACTGTTGGGAGTTAACAGTGTCCTAGAGAGTTGGGGGTTGAGAGGGAAGGAATTTGAAGGCTAGTTCCCTAAGAGAGGTATGAAGTTAAGGGATATGTGCAATAAATAGGGAAATGTTTTTTTAGATTACTATGGATATGTAAAATTTCTAATTTGATCCTGGACAAAAATCTAATGTCTACTTCTAAAATATAAAAATCCTTCTCAATGTTAAATTTGTGTGTGTTTTCTCCTAGGTGGTTGGTGAATTGTGAGACTTTAGTGTTATTTTTCCAAGAATTTATGTATTCTTGAACACATTCAAGAACTATTCACCTTACCATAATCTTAATGGTTAAACGCCGATAAATTAAAAACGCATTTAGAATTTCCAATAATTCAGATTAGTTACAATGATTTCTTACAACTGTATTCGTAGTGCTTAAAACGATGTGACTAAACATCGAGTTATATCTTTAACGTTAATTAATTTACAGGCAAATTTAAGTAGTGATTATGGCAATTAAGATTATGGCAAAGACGAGAAAAAGAATTTATGTCCAAACAGTTACAATACTAAGGATGATAATAATTAAATCCTTTTTATTAATTTTAAAAATATTTACACGGATATTTACGCGAATCGATGTGCTACAGATAATTTTAATATTTTCTTAAATAATGAAGTAGTTGAGGTATGGGTGTCCCATGAATAAATTCTCAGTGTTTGCCCTAAGCCAAGAATCATTGTAGTTTT
Source organism: Laupala kohalensis (assembly GCA_002313205.1). Lineage (NCBI taxonomy): Eukaryota > Metazoa > Arthropoda > Insecta > Orthoptera > Trigonidiidae > Laupala > Laupala kohalensis. Next base: position 4,096 of record NNCF01133629.1, read on the forward strand.
CTTATGTAACGTAGAGTTCTCTGATATATTGTAGAGTTTTTAAAGTTTCACTCGAGATGTTTTTATATTTAAAATCAGTATATTCTTCAACACTCTGTCATCAAGTGTATGATATGTATAAATGATTTTATTCACATGATAAGTGATTGAAGAAAGTACTGTAATTTATTTTACCATATACCTAAAAATTAACTTTTTTTTGAGTCATAATTTTAATGTTTACTTTTTCAAGAATGCTTACATTCACGGAAGCATCAGAAATTAAAAATTTATTTAGCAGAATATGTGAAGGAAATATTCTACAACTTTATCACAAAACTAATTTTACAACACAAATATATTAAGAAAAATCTTAATATAATCTGTAATGCAAATAATGTATGAGAGACAGTAGACAAAACTATCCGTGGAGAAATCCACGTTTACAAAGTTTCAATTACGCATGCACAAAAACGATATTGAACCATTGGACTGAAGAAGCTACCAAAACTGGTTTTGGCGGAAGCGTTTTTGATTGGTCTAATTTTGAGCGTTTTGATATGACCAATACTGGTTTTGGAAGTTACGCTATGGCCAATACAAGTTTTGAACATTTTCAACAACAGAACTATACTTAGAGTTATGTAATTCTACCGAACATTTTCCAATAAGGCTGTCTAACACAAATTGCCAACTCCTACGAATTTAAGTAATGCTCGAGTAAATAGTAATAGTAATCCCAAATGCCAACAATCTCTGTACCAACATCAAATCAGTTATACTAACAATAAATAAATCCATATATTAAAATTTTATTTTTTAAAGAGCTGTTACTAACTATCTATAACCACGTTACAGGCAATAAATTAATTTACTGCGAAAAACATAAAAGAAATTATTAAACACAGATATTTTCCATTCATGTTTTATCCCTAAGGTAAATTTTCTCAAAGCAAAGAAACGTGACTTGGAGTATAGTATTGAGCATTTCCACAAGTAACGAAATTTCGTGTACTTTAAGAGGACATAATTTCTTGAGTGTTTACTACGGTTAAAATGTTATTTTCATACATGTAGCATTTATAAAAGTGATTAATTTCCATTGTATGATGTTTCTAATCATCGGATCTATGGAAAAATAATTTCTTTCTTTTCTACGATTTTAACATTAACCTTTTTTTAAAAGAAGCGGAATACTAATAAAATTATTAGTGTTAAGACCACAATTTACTGGGCCGCTGGAACTATTTGTGCCATTCCCGATGAAGTTCAACACGTTGATCAACGTTTATATACCGCTACGGAAGGAAATACTATTGAATACTTATCAAAAATGACATATATAACCAGTTCTCAATTATCAGTGAGTTTAATAGTGAGATACTGAAAAAGTGTAAGAAAAAATTCAGTTTTAATGGTAAGTAAGACACCCATAACTCTCCCTACGAATGGGATGGAAAAAAATATGATAAGTAAAATACAAGAAAACGAACAATTTTGTGTTCAATACATTACTTTGGGGGCTCTGAATAAATAGTGATATTTCCGCTTCCGTTTAGGACCATAATCAGCCTCCGTACAGTATATGAACCCTAGGGAAGGAGACATGAAAAATATTAAAAAATAATTTGTTTGACATATTCACGACTTTTGGCGTCGCTGAAATGAAAAGTGTCATCCCAGATATGTTAAAGTCTTGGATTAGTACTTATGGGAAATAGCACGCAACCAAAAAGTAATTAAGAAAGAACCAATTTGAATCAAATAAGTAGTTGCAGGGTTTCAGAGGTGAATAATCTTCAATACCGTGACGTTAAAGTTTAAATAATATAGTACCGTAAATAACATAGTACCCTGCTGTTCAGAAGGGCGATACGTAACATAAATGTAAGTTGACCAGTATTAGAGTCTAATACATAGTTTTCGGGTTGATGAGGTGCATTATAAAAATCAAAAGTGAGAGTGAGGAATGGAGTCAGCGTGGCTCAGTGATTAGAGCACTGAGTTGCTGGTTGGATGATCGGAGATCGATTTTTGCTGAGGTGGGGATTTACATCACGCCTCAACATCCTGATTGACTCCCAAACCCACTCAACCGGCCAAAAAAAGAGTACCAGGTTCTATCCTGGGGTAAAACCGGTCGGAGCGAGATGCTGACCACATCTCCTCCTCCTAGTACCGGGGTCAAGAAATCGCGCGTCCCTCCGCGAAGGCCAAAGTCCACAATGGGCTGTAGTGCCAGATAAAAAGAAGAAGAGAGTGAGGAAAGGAGTTACACGTAAATATTTTCGAAAATGATCGATGTCAGTGTCGGATTTATATTTTGGGTTGCGAGATGAATTGCGTGACACGTCAGAACAGTGGAAAATGTTCGATATTAATGATGACACAGCAGTCTGCGAGTGCGCTGTGTCTTTCTCGAGAACGTTTGTGATCATGAACAGCCCCTATACACCCATTCGATTCTTAGAAAAGTATGCTATGTAAAAAATATTCAAAGTTATATGTATATTGGAAAAGAGTCCTTAGTGACAAGGACTGAGTTACGTTCATTCAGCACTTTTCAGAGTTTATAGATTAAAAAATATGCTGCTAATGCCATTATGTTGAAGTTCAAACCACGCGCTATTTTTGACCTTGATCTATGTGTGGTTGCAAAAAAGATGAAGTGCAAAAATTTACTATATTTTTGGTGAATCCTTAGTTTTTAGAGTTGCTGAAATAAATTATGATTCTCGAGTTGACGTTCAATCCAACTTTACGGCTCTTTGAGAGAAAAGGACAGAACGAAACGGAAAATGTGAAACAACATATATGTCAGTAAACCCTGCTCTACCGAACTACGTGAGGATTTCGAAACGGGTTTCCTTCATCCATTGCACTCAAATGTCTTTTTAGTACCATAAGTTTCAGTAAATAAATAAATAAATAGTATTTGCAACCTGCCCATTATATATAATTCACCGAATTAAAATAAGTATTTAAAAAATCCTTTTATAGTGAGTCTTTACAATACGAATCAGTTTTAATTCAAAATTTCATGTTGGATTTTTTTTAAATTTACTGTTAGTATTGATGAAAAACATTCACTCATTTAATAATAATGGAAATGTACAGAAATATTAACTAATCCATGAATAACATAACCCGTTCTTAATATGCCAGGTTTGTCTTATCCTCACAGTGCTTATTATCAGGAAGTCTTATCCTCACAGTGCTTATTATCATCTGTGTAGTTTGGTTGAATGAATAATGGAAATGTACAGAAATATTAACTAATCCATGAATAACATAACCCGTTCTTAATATACTAGGTTTGTCTTATCCTCACAGTGCTTATTATCAGAAAGAGAGTCAATTGTGTAGTTTGGTTGAATTTACTCTAGACATTCTGGAGTTATATTGCTCACATATATACACCTTATTCACTCCCTTAGGGCTTAAATTTTGTAAAATGGTATTAAGGTAAATGGATTTTCGAGTAAAGTCATGTACTTTAATGCAAACTACAATCTCTAAAATTACAGCCCGATTGAAAACTTGGAAGTGTTTGAAAATTCAATTACAAATTATTAAACGCATTAGAAAGGAAGGACAACATAAATACTTACTTACTCCTATTTCACTGTCTTTGGCGTAGATTTCCGTAAAATTGTATCATTTCGTTATGCTAACTTCACATATGGAGGGATATTAGTTTTTTCCCCTTAGGGATATGTTTCGTAAGCTGGTACGATAATAATCTATTGTCATGCAAACCACAGAAATCTGTAAAATTTCAGCTGAATCTCAAACTTGGAAGAGCCGAAAAATTAATTACCAAAGGTAGGAAAGGACGACACACATTATTTGGATATTCGTCGTTTCCGACAATTCTGGTCTAATCAGCTTTTGGCTTTGTGTAAAACTTTTTCTTTGAAGGGAGATGAATCCTGCCTTCCTTTTGCAAATCCGTTCACAGGTGACGCACAAGAGCGGATTGGTTACCAAGTTGGTTGATGTGAAATAGATTGTGTCTGTGAGATTTCTAGGTTGTGAGGAATTTTCTATTGGTAAGTTCCTTTTTCTCTTAATTAGTTGAATGATTGGTTGAGCTAGTTTAGGGTGTTTGTGTCTCATGTTACTGGTGTATCCTGTCCTTGTCGAGTACACGATATTACATGTCTCGCATTTTGCGTCTTTGCTTGCTGCTGCTTGTGCCCTAAGTGCGGGGTCATTTTTGTGTTTCCGTAACAGAAGGGAGTTTACATATTGACGGCCGGACCTTCCTTCACGCACAAAGCTACAGAGTGGACATTTACAGATGTAATTTTCTTCGTTTTCATTCTTTTCTGTTATGCTGCTGTGATGGATCTTTCTTGTATAGTTTCTAATGCTTCGTATATGTTCCTTCTCCATTTTTCTCTTTTTTTGTGCTGTTGTTCACCATATGTTTGCAATGATGTCTCCTTTAGGTCGTTCCTAAGGAGGTCTATTCATATGCTTCCAGATATTTTTGTTGGTATTTTTCCGATTTGTAATTCCCAGAATGTGACTTGCTGAGTTGAGTGATTTGTCTCCATGCGACTGAGATACCCAGTCCATCTCATTCTTCTTGTGACCGTCATCATTTTGGTTTTCTTAAGAACATCATCATTGGGTACTCCTTCTTATAACTTGATTCTACAAATTGTTCCTTATGATTTTATATAAAATGCGTTTAGAGCTTGCAGGTCTTTTTCCAGGGCAGTCCACGTTTCTGAAGAGTAGAGAAGTATACTGAATAGCACTGTTTTGTATATTTTCAGCATGGTGTTCTGGTTGATTTTGTCGGGTTTCCATACTCTTTGGTAGAGATTTCTGAATGCCAGTCTGGTTGCATTCATTCGATGATTGAATTGTTCGTCTATTCTACCATTACTTTGGATATTGCTATCCAGGTATTTGATGCAGGTTACTTCTATAAGTATTTGTCCGTATATGGTAATAAGACAGGCGCTGCAATTGATGGGCAATACTTCAGTCTTAGTTTCGTTGATCTTGAGTTCAAAGTTCTTGGCCTCTTCTGCAAAGTTGTAACTAATTCTTGTAGTTGTGCTGGTTTGTTTTGCAAGAAGAGCACAGTCGTCTGCAAACATGAGATCAACGATATAACATTAATTTACTTTAGTTTTTTGCCTTCAGGTTTCTTCTGTTCATCATGTCCGTGTCACTTCTGTAGTATGGAACAGCCATGAAAGACCCCACAGAGGACTTACATCTAGTAAGTACGAGTTTGGCGAGCATGGGGCCCCGAGCTGAGTCTGGCATTACTTCCATTTACTTGTGCCATGCTCCTTCCTTTCTCTTTCCTGACCTCCCTTGGTCACCTCTTGTTCTTTTCAATCCCGACGCCATTAGGGCTAGGGTATCTTTCATTTTCCTCATTCCTCTCATTTTTTGTCCTACACCTCATTTTTTGTCCCCCCTTATTCTTTGTTGCTCCTTATTTTAGCCCCCCCTATTTGATGTATGTTGTGAGATATGTTTTGGTGTGTTGTAGATCAGGAGAGTTTTTAGTGGGTAGGGTTGAATCATTCGACGAGTCCCACAAGCGGGGAGTCATGTTGGCTCTCCCCAGTGCGTAACTGCATTTTCCCTACCTGTACAAGTTTTTCGGGCTCCAATGACCTTTGATGTCGACATGAGCCGTAAAGCCCCACAAAAAAAAAATAGCTATGAAAGAGTAACACCATTGGAATTCAACTAGGCGCGAACCTCATAGAACAAGAAGAGGACTTTAAATATTTTGGAGACACTATCTTAAATACAAGTAATGAACAATAGAAACAAAATAATAATAAATGCAAATAAAACATGCTATGCATTAAATAATGTCATAAAGAACAAAATCGACCTCTACAAAGCCATTATCAGAACGGTCTTATGCTATGGATGTGAAGCCTGCACAATAACTCAGGATACTGAAAACACTCTGGCATCCTTCGGAAAGANTTCGGAAAGAGAATCCATATATTTGGACCTGTCTATGTAGAGGGAATATGGAGATCAAGATACTACAAATAACTGTATGAACTCTATGGCTTCACATATTTAACATCACTCACAAAAACTGGTTGAAATGTGTAGGTCATGTCCACCGAATGCCTCAATACCGCATACCGTAGAAGATTTTGGAAGGGAGAATTTATGTAGGAAGACCACGCAAGAGATTGATTAATGGTGTGGTTGTAGACGCAAGAGAGAAACTGCGTGTGAGATCATGGAACCTTCCGCAGAGAACAGAGAAGTTTAGTGACAACTCATCAATGACGCCAGTATCCGACCTGAACAGTAGCGCCATAGGAAATACAGGTTTACACAATGCAGTGTTTTGAATTCTGTTTTAAAATATTTTTATATTTTAAAGATAATTTGTTACAATTATTAAATTTGTTCATTTTTGAGTGATATCTGGAAGGTTTTTGTTTGTGTACTAATTTTAATTTATGCGATTTTTATGATTCAGATTCTGAGGAATATTAAGTATTCATTTAACCTTCAGTATTTATTTTTCATCATATTAAAAAATTACTTTTAAAGGATTTATTTGGTTTTCTCAGGGAAGAAACCCATCCCATTCCGTTTTGCAAGTGACTACTACACCAATAATAGATATAAAGACGTGCAAAGATATTGCTCTTGCTCTAGTGCCCTCAGACATGATAGGCGCAGGAACCAAGGAATCAGATGCATGTGACGTAAGTGTTTACCAGCACACGGACTAATATGTCTAATATTCATTAACTTATGCTTTAATGGTATATCAAATAAACCTTAGTTACTGTGAAAAATAATTACTTTATGTTTACTGTGAAAAATAATTATGTTGCCGGTCGCTATGATCGATTATTTTCCTTTCTTTCTTAGCTCCTAAAATTCGATATTGCGCAGGAATATATAGATTGTACGCATATGAAGAAATAAATAACTATTACATCTAAAAATAATTAGATATTTAATTAGAAAACGATGGAGTAAGTTATATGCAATGTGGTTATCGTACTAACTCAACCGCGAATTATTTTCTTCATTTAATTATTAAAAACACAAAAAATCTACCACTCGATTACATTCTCAGGTTTATTTTTATATTATGCTTAATTGTTCAGTCTTCTTTAGATGCAGAGTGGACGGTATCAGAATCTTTTTCATCCATTATTCTTCGAATTGTGTTTAACATCGCTTCACATAATGTAACAATTAAGAACCATATTTCAAGTTGGCACAAAAATGTACTGCTCACAAACTTTTGCAATTGAAAAAATTAAAATGCATTCTTACTTTAACCGGTCTGAGGGACCGTTCCACACCATGGACGGTTATTCTTCAAGCACATTTCATTTAATACGATTTAATAGAAGACAGGAACAAATTTTTGAGGAATTGGGAATCTTGAGAGACGTAAAAATTTCAATGGAAAAATGTCGTCTATGACTACACTGAGCTGTAAATGGTAGAAAAATGAAGATGATATAATAAACATTAAAAGTATATCTGTATTTTATAAGGACATTGTAAAATCGGATACAGGCCTTCGGATATTAGGTCTAATTTAAATGAAACCAGTTACAACATAAGAGACCTAAACAATGAAAAAATCTAGTAAATATAATCAATTTATTTCGTTATTCTTTGTACAATTTTAATACACATTGACTGAGACGTCCGTAACACAACATAACTTTTGGGTTCCCGTATGTAACACATTTTTTTTTGATCTTATTTTGTACCTCTTCTACAACAGCAATATGCCTATTTGACACATGTCCATCCTTTCCTGCGATGTCCTATTATTCCATTTTAAATAAATCGCATATCATGTACATTCAACTGTCGTTTTCTTAAAATATATCAAGTGAAGCATCAATTGATATCACTGCTGCGTTTTTTAATTAATTCTTGTCACGAAGCAATCTTAGTATTAAAATCGGTTTTTGGTTCGAAGAAGTTACTGTCCCATAAAACGAGTTATCTTCCTACGTACCATTTTGCACTGACATAGCATTCTTTCTTATCTTGGTCAAATACGCAGTAAATTTACCGTGTCATCAGTATCTCCAGCATTTCCCACCCCGGTCGTTCCGAATGTTCCTAAGCATATAACACGCCATACATTGCATATATATTGAGACTTCACAATATGTTACTCTCTTGAAACCAATGTCAAAAATGAAAATGTCAATAATTATTTGCAGGGCCAAAAGGAACCTGCCATACGTGCGGAGGTAGTCGGATAATCTCTGAGGCAGGAACACGTAGCAACAATCAAATCATTTATTATTCATAAATGAAACAAAATTAAATGAAAATAAACAACAAAACAAAAACAAAATTAAACGCTCTTTCGTCTAAGATCTCTTGTTCTCGGTTTACGACACGTAACCAAGCGACCGCGCCGTTGTATAACATGGTAGCCTCCAGTCACACGTGTAGATTACCGTACATAGGCACAAACAGCCGCGTTGCGTCAGTCCACCAACTTACCCTTGCGCGCCGGGGTAGAATGCCTCATATTGACGAGAAAATTCGCGTCCTTGCTGACCGGTCTCGTTTCTTGTCTTCTGCGTAGTGCAGTCTTACCTTCTTCTGCCGTCACGTGTCCACCACTAACGCTTTGGCCGCCACCTCCGCTGGCATCGATTTCTGCCAATTGGCGGTGAAGGGATATACTTCGCCGGTCGCCGTCCCAACTCTCGGCGAGACGCGCGGGTACTCTTACAGCGGAAAACTCATATACGCTCATGAAAATTATGGAATTAATCACATTAAGAATATATATAGTAATAAAAAAAGGAGGGTTACCAGCCATTTATTGTCTTGAAATAATGCATAATTATTTCTTAAAAGAAACACAACATTGATGAATATTGGTTTAATCATTCACTTTCTATACACATGTACATTATTACACTTAACAAATTTCAGATGACACTTCCCTCAAAAACACATCTCTGCAAATCATCCCATAAAAGTTTTCACCAAAAATACATGCTATTAACTACCATAAAATTACATATATTACAATTCTTCTCAGCTGATCACTTGATTAGGACTGCGTCCGTTTATCAGATATTTAAGTCAGTTATCTTTCTACGCAAGCTCATTAGGCTATTGTAAACACTGTCCATTGTTTTAAACCCTCATCTTTCATTACAACGCAAGAGTATCAAAGATTAACATGCCACAAAATTCTTTGACCTTAAAACCACTCACACTGGATGAAGTTTCGCTGATACATGGTAATGCGAGGTAGGTATCGAATACGGCCCTTCATGTAATTACCTTTAATAGAATGACTACCTTCGGCACGCAAACCGTCGTTGAATGTTCAATGTCCTTTAAAGGGCGTAGACATCTCGACCGTCTCGCGAAACTTCTATCCCATCGAGATCATTACCTTTCCCAAGGCACCAGCAACGCTCACGAAGTTGATCCCTTTACTGGATGTAGGACGTCAATCAGAATCAACTCCAAGCACAACTTGGTGAATATGTATCTGCCTTGATGGCTCTCGTAAACGTCAATTCGCCGTTTATCATAAGGTCGAATTATTCGTAAATCACTTAGCTGACCGCATTAACTATTCCCATCCAATCAAGTCACTAAAATTTCTAAGTGATTTTCGTAGTATTCGCTTCGAACTGCATTATAATCGAAATAATCACGCCGAATTCATATCGAAAATGTTCGTAACTTTAAAAATGATAGTCAGAAAAATGACCATTACACTGCTGAAATTGAATAACAGAATGATATATCGAAACATCAGCATAAAGCATAGAATGTTCAATGATTCCATGACTGAATGTTAAATGCTGATAGAAAACTCTAACCTCATCTCTGGAGTGTCTCTGCTCTTAACTGAAGTAATCATATCCCTACTCCCTGCCCAAAAATTACGTGAGCAGGATGCTCTTCCTCTGACGTAGGCGATTCTGTCTAGCCAATTACTGCCAATTATATTCTCACATTGGTCTCGGATTGGTTTAACATTCTACGACGTACTTTTAATTTTGGCCTATAACAAAGCTCTATCGTACTAACACAATTTCACTCCGAACCCTAGTATCTTTCCATATTTGTCATCTCTTTTAATTTCGAACCCTAAACGTCTTCTGAGCAGTCGCTTCTCTTTCCACTATTTTGTCCACCGTCACTCACCAACGTCTTAATTAAGTGGTCTCTGAAGAAGTCTGCATTCATCCCCGAACAAAGCTCACTCCCCTTCCTACGATTCCTGGTCACCTTCCATCCACTTATTTGTCTCTTTGATACCAGCAAGATCTTCAGAATTTTTAAGACGTAATATCACAACTATCGTTTCTTCTGCATTTTTAAAGCGTCTGGTCAATCGCTTCTCACGGTTACTGTCCTTTTCTTTCTCACGTTGTTTTCCTCAAAATTCCCACCACGCATTTCGAGACGCAACAACCGGCTTTGTACACAAGTAATTCAGAAGCACCCGAAACACGCACTCTAATGAATGTCATCTCCCCATTTCAATGTACTTTTGTGCCCCTAGACAGACTAGTGGTACCAACGGTCTTGCCTGCGTCCGCTTAAGTGCTAAATTACTGATTTTGATATTGTAGCATATCCAATTTTGCGGCTTCTAGACATTTTTCTTATTTTATTTCTGAATTTTTTAAATAAAATAATAAGAATCGAATATATATGAATTACTCATATAAAAAATCATCGAGGAGAACAATAATGAAACCACGGTATATCATTGTAAAGAAGGGAGAGCAAAAAAACTGGTCGTAACTTCGTTCCATTTCGTCACCGTATTTGCATTGCGTTCATCATTGTTCTGTCTTATTTTCCTCATGTTTCTTTCCCTTTCTTAGTTTGTTTTGTCTTATTGTACGTCTCCTGCTATCCTCAGCCAATAACGCAACCTCATAATGTATAAATGGATGTAAAACTTATCATTCCTAGAATATCTGTTTTGTGCGGTTTTATGGCTCGTCATCCTCAAGGTCCCTAAGATGTCTTTATTCTGGCAGTCGCTACTGTATGGTGGAATCCACTAAACAGAACTAAACATATTCGCTGGGTTGAATGCAAATGTATTTCCAATACATTACTATTTCTTCCGCAAAGCTAATCTAAAACACAATAAACATAAACATCGTAAATGAAGATAGCAACGCAATGATGTTGAGATTGTCATACCTTACGTAGTATTGAAGAAGGTCTGCGAAAAATACTGTTCCATCTGGAACGGCAGGCGTGTCACATGACTGATGATAATGTGATTCTCGTGAAACAAACATCGCAATTATAATTTTAAATTAAAATAATTTTCCTCATAACAGTAAAAGTCGGTACTGCGTAATAATATATTAGGACTCTTTCGATGAATCTTTGCACGTTTCGTGAATAGTTGACAATATCGCAGATATAAAACCTTTATATATTGTGAGATTTGAATAATTCTCTAATTAATAACAATTTAATCATTCTGTTGCGGAATTTCGGACGGGCGAAGAGTTAGAAATTTGAACGAAGGACGGTTGGAAAAGTAACCAGGGGCGCGGTCGTCGGCGGTAGTTTCCTTTGGCTTCAATCAAAATTTATGATCCTTTAGAAATTTAAGGCTCGTAAGAGGCGGGGGAGGATGTTCCACCCATCCTTAGGAGCAACATCTGGTCGCTGGGGGCGAGTACAAGTTTCAACTGGCTCGAAAACGTTGGAACTTTAAACGTTTTTTGGGCAGAATGTTCTAGAAGCATCTTTAAAGGGTCCAATGAGAACCCAGGCGTAGGAAGGGGAAATTCTTTCTGATTGGGAACTTTCGGCACACGTGATATTCAAAATTTTGGGAGAAAAGAAGGGATGGAGGTTATTTAACGGGGACGTAGAGATTTTTCGTTCTCACATTACAGATTTTCGGCGAGTAGCTCACATTTAAGATTTTCGGAGAGTCACATCTCACAATACAGATTTTCGGCGAGTGCTCAGATAGCTCACATTACAGATTTTCGGCGAGTGCTCAGATAGCTCACATTTCAGATGTTCGGAGAGTAGCTCACATCTCACATTTCAGATTTTCGGAGAGTAGCTCACATTTCAGATTTTCGGCGAGTACTCACAGATAGCTCAGAGGTGCTCAGATTTTCGTGCTCGGAGGCGCGCAGAGTTGCTCACATTATTCGTTGCTCACAGATAGCTCACTGATAGATGTTTCTTCGCTGACTTAGAGTTTTTCGTCAGCATTCAGATAGATGCTTGTCAGTTCGTACAAGTTTTTGACAGCTGAGACTTGTGTTTCGTTGAAGCTCAGACTCGATTTTTAGATTGCGTCAGCATACGTTTCCGAATCGTGCTCATGCGGCGCAGATCACTCGAGTAGTCTTAATTAGTTTGTCGGAGCGTTTTTCGGGTGGTAACTGGACGGACGCGGTAAACGCTGAAGCTGATCGGCGCTGGTCGCAGATAATCCGTGAAGGCAGCCGTGCTGATGTCTGGGAGGGGATCCTCCTCCACGGCTTTCAAATGGTCCATCATCTTGGTCAGGTATGGTGCGATCGCTGGTGAAGGTGAAAGCCAACGTCGCATTGCGCTTGCGCGTTGCTAAGAACTGGATGTCAGCTACCAATCTGAGCGTGAACTTTGAATTGAAATAGTGTTATGACTGAACTCTGTCGCTCAGAAAGGTATGCCAAGTAAAATCAGTGAACTATTGGAACTAAGAAGGAATTCAATTAAACTGTTAAGGAGAAAGAGCTAGGAGTAAAATCAGTGTTTGACTTTGTTTACAAGAAATGAATGTTTAATCGTAGCTTAAGTTTGAATAGAGTTAAAAAGACAATGAACGCTTATTTTTGATTATGATAAATGTTGATAAAATTGACAGTTAGCGAATGTTAATTGTAAAGCCAGTGTTTTTAATGTGTGTCTTTTGGTGGGAATGTGGCCACTTGGGCATTTGTGTGTGATTTTCATTTGTGCCTTTTGGCGGGAACAACGCCACTTTGGCGTTAGTGTAACAGGGAATGTTAATTTCTATTTGGGTTTTGTCTTTTGGGGGTGATTTGTTTGTGTGAGGAATGAGTAATTTTGTGTGTCTTTTGGCGGGGACAACGTCACTTTGGCGTTAGTGTAATGTGATTGTTGGGTTTTTATTTGTGTTTTGTTTTTGGGGGTGATTCTTTTTTTTGGGAGGAATGTCTCCAAATAATATATTAACTTTCATAAATGGATCTATTTGTCTGGCGTTTTCCTTGATTGGAACCATTGTATGGCCCCTTTCCTTCGGATATAAATCGAACCCCGTTAAATTTATTGTGGACCCCTGAGGAGAGCTAGCCGGGGCATTCGCAATAGNGTAGCAGGGGCATTTTATTTTTCATATTATCATATTATTAATTATTAACTTTTTAAATCCCGTTCTACCACAATATTGACCAGGTGCTTTTTAACCAGCAATTGATTTCATTCGTGCGTTTTACTTTTATTAACATTCATTTTGTTTCATATCTAATTTTTTGGTAAGAAGCAATATCCGTCTCTGCTCCCTTATTTACTTCCATATAATAAACACCTTAGCGTTATGTGTTTACATCCTTTTTATCACCAATGACACAACAAATGACATGATATTAAGACATGGATGACGTCGGGTCTTTTCGTACTAAGATTTATACGACTATGGCTAAGGGATGATGCAATTTTAGGATAAGAATAAATAATTTATTATCTAATAGCCAGAATGTTTTTAAAAAATGCATATTATGCGATCATATTTGTGTTGTGCAAATATATCGTCCTACCCCTGTCACTTCTTTCGTCCCTTTCCGACACCCCTACATTCTCAACCACGGTGACACGGAGGCGACTCGACTTGGAAGCTGCGTGGCGTGCTTCACAAACTGGAGACCAGCACAAAAAATTTCTTTGTTTTTTATTTAATTAATAATGTCATGTTTCCAACTGTAGACATTACACAACAAACGTTATATAAATATTATTTAATTATATATGTAAATACAATTCACTATACATTATTTAAACTTAAGTCCACTTTTTATTTCTTTAATGCTATCGATAAAGTCTATCTTGATTTTGCTTTTGTTGCTATAATCAAGAAACTCGTTATCGATATGACCTCGTATATCGCATTTTCGAAGATAGATGACCCTTTTTTGTCCGTATAATATACAACTCGAGAACTTGTGTTCTCACGTTTGTATCCCTGTCCCACATTTACAAATAATATTGCCTTTTAAATTGAATATCTTCAAAGATTCATTGAAATGCCAGAATTTTGATAAAAATACTGCTACAGCTAATCCCGGAAAGAACCAGTTTTTCGCGTTGTCTGCAAACATCTTGAATAAACCCGTGTTTTCCTTGTTTTGTCTAACACTTGCCATCAATTTAGCCGTGATTATAAAAGTATCTGCGTAATCTCTCTCTTCCACACCTTATCTAAAATTGTTACTTCTTTTCCGTTCAATGATATGTTTCTTTCTAGTCGCATCTATAGGTAGTGCCCCAACAAAACATTGAGTGCATTCTCACGCACTGTCATGTATACTCCTAGAAACATAAAAGGGCCCACAAAATTTTGTAAGTCCCGCACTCTTAGCAGTTTGGATTTGTTAGGTTTGCAACGCCACTCTCCAGCGACGCGGGTGAAAGCTCCTCACCTTCGTTCGACCAATTGTAGGCAAACTTGAATTTGCTTCCATATTTGGCAGACCAATAGAAGACTAATACTAGAGAACATATCCCTATTAAGCCGTAAGAGGGAAAATGTTTTATTACGCCGGTATTAAATAAACATTTCGTATTTTTTTATTATACCCTCCTTGGACTTCCATAACAAAAAATTATTCTTTATGTTCTTTAATAAACTTTATTGTTCTCTGTATTAAAATGACATCTCAAGTTGTCTCACAACGCCATCCTAGGGAATAGAAAACAAATTAAACTTCTCCGTAAAAAGATTGCTGCTTACTATAAAAAGCATTGTTTTTGCCATAGGATTTGGATATCATCGCAAGTTATCGTATGGATTTTTAAAAAATTCGAATCAGGAATTACATATAAATATTCCTATAATTTCTGAACTTTATACAGTTGCGTAAAAAACTCAAAGCTCATTGGCATGAAGTGATGTGTATTGTCTATCGGAATTTCAAATGATTTGCAATTGTTTTATACTATTCTGATATGTCAATTAAAATTCAAGAATTATAGAAAACAGTTGTATAAAACAGGGCTCTAATTACCTTTGATGTTGACGAGCCCTAAAGCCCCACAAAAAAAAAAAAAAAAAAAAANATTGAATAACACCAAGGGTTAAATCTAGTGATATTAATAAAGAATAAATCAATTACTTATACTAGAAATATATTGATCCCAGATATAACCCTTTGGCTGTAATAGTGCAACATAAAACGACATGCCCAGAGAGTAACATTTCAAAAAACTTTGTTTAGATATCAATAAATACAAAAAAAAATTACTTTTATCAAGATATTCAAATGAAATTGAGTTTTATTCACACAGAGTTACTAATTTAATCACACAATAAAACATACCATTTCATACATGGGAAACTTAAGTAATTTACCAACACAAGATAAATATTCCAATATATAGTATAGAATAAAAATTAATATTGTATTTAATTGAGTATCTCTCATTCTCTCAGATGAAATTTTCGTTATTTAATTCAGATCTATCTCCATAATCATGTTGGTAAATCACTTAAATTTCCCATGTATGAAATAGGATATTTTATGAATTTTGTGGCATGTTAATCTTTGATACTCTTGCGTTGTAATGAAAGATGAGGGTTAAAAACAATGGACAGTGTTTATTTACAATAGCCTAATGAGCTTGCGTAGAAAGATCTGATAAACTTAAATATCTGATAAACCGACTCAGTCCTAATCAAGTGATCAGCTGAGCAGAATTGTAATATATGTAATTTTATGGTAGTTAATAGCATGTATTTTTGGTGAAAACTTTAATGGGATGATTTGCAGAAATGTGTTTTTGAGGGAAGTGTCATCTGAAATTTGTTAAGTGTAATAATGTACATGTGTACAGATAGTGAATGATTAAACCAATATTCATCAATGTTGTGTTTCTTTTAAGAAATAATTATGCATTATTTCAAGACAATAAATGGCTCGCAACCCTCATGGAATCAAGAAGTAGAAACGATGAGGTTTACACAGGCTGTTTGGCACATTGCTAAATTGCTCGCTGGATGGAAAGTTTGAAGCTAATTTATCTAGTTCTAATCCACTTGCATTTTTTACTTTTTTTTTTTTACTTTCAAACTTTAACTTAGAAGACTAAACATCTTCTATGCAGAGTATTCAATGCTCGCTAAAATGTGGATTTCTTTCTTTGTATTTTTGTGCTCTTAAAAGGACTGTTTTGTTAACGAGTCCAATACCCGTCCCAGTCTATCAAGTCTTGCAACCGTCTAGGGATTGAGTTAATTGAGGTTGACGCATAAGTCGTGCTGTTGGCAATTTCCTCCCATGCTTCACTTATAACATCCCAAAGCGTGGTTATGGGAGGTGGATCAGGCCAATTTTCGGTCATGACATGACTTTGTCTCCGCCCACAAGTTTTCGATGGGTCAGGGGCATGCGGGGGCCAGTGGAGAATTTTCACTTCCTCCTGCTCTGTAATCCATTCCTGCACCGTACGAGACGAGTGGACAGATGAATTGTCATGCTGAAAAAAATAGTTATTCAGCAGGATAGAATTGCCGCACCGAAAGGATCATAATATCTCACAAGGTATGGATAAACTGATGCCCGTCAAGACGACCTTGTATTCTGTGAAGAACGCCTACACCGCGAGAACTTATACAGCCCCTACACGCCACAGATACGTGTCCAGATCGTGCACTCTCTCACATAATCAGGACAATGTCAGGTTAGAGTCCGTATCTGAAAAACGATCTGTTTTAACTCCCAGAAAATATATGTCTATCTTTACAAAATACAGCCATCCTTAACAATTGTATAATTGACATAAGATCTTAAATTACGATATTGCTTGATAAATTGTGAATATGCTTAGTGATACAAAAGTAACAACAACTGCCGCACAATCTCGACCAGGACAGCCACACAAATACAGCATTCTGCACCTTTCACTGCTAAACAATGAACCAGATGGATGGAAGAAGAATGAATAAAAATACAGCTTATCTTTGGGAGGTAAAAATATGATAGGATGTTAAAAAATGATTTATTGTCAGGTTATCTTTTAATTTTTTATATTAAGAATGCATTGAAATTGCTACACAAGATGCATAATATTCAATAATGTAATACGAATTCAATATCTCACAGCGTACGACAATAAGTAATCACTTCATTTATCATCCACCGTTCGGCCAAGTCAACACTTCATAATGCTTCAGACGTTCATGTGTTTCTGCATCGCTCGTTATAGTTGTTTTCAGACAGGTAACGCTCCCTTTTAATAAAAGGCGGAACTTACTGCGAACGCACATACTGTTGCGTCTCCAGCTCTCAACGTTTGCCGATGGGTGCTAAATTAGTATATAAAAAATCTATCTTTCAAGCGCCGATGTCAAGTTAATTGCATTGCGCATGTCCAGTGTGTACCAAGAAGGCCAAAGGTGCCTCCCAGTTGCAGAGACATTTGTTTCTTCCCTCCCCCAATCATTTGAACTAATAACTTGAAACTTTTTTGAAAATCTTGCTACACCTCACTTCAAACCTTAATCCAACAATAATAGTGAATACAGTTACGGAAGGTTAATAATTATTATATCGATGATAGCGATTTGTAGAATAAAATATACTAGAGTAATAACCTAGAGTAAACGATTTAAAAACTTTTAATTTAAAGGTGTTGATCATCTTATAAGCTCCCGAATATTAAACAAGGTTTTAAAATGTAATTATCGTCGATATTCTCTTCGTTATAGAAGAAAGTATCAATTGAACAGTATCACATTTACGTTAAATTAATACGTATTACATTCGAGTCACACATTGTTTCAAAATGAACCTGCAGATAGCATATCAAATGCACCCGGACTAGTCAGACACCTCTTGCGTACAGGTGCCCCACGCGCTTGCGCGGTTCGTCAGAGTTGACGTTCCCGCCTTGAAGATATATTAAATTTCTTCAGTAATCTGTTGTCCTGCGGCTGCTATAAACAGCCGCTGTTCGCTCGCAAAAAGGGTAGTCCAAACTTACGCCACCAGGGCGCACCAACGACCGGGCACACGTAAGGCCAGCAAAATAAATTCAGAATTCTTGCATCACTGAGCGTGGCTGTCGCTAGACCTTGACAGTCGAATGACGATGGACTTTCATCTGTTTTAGGCTGCTTCTTTTAAGAGAAACGAGCTCGAGGAAGAAAATACGTATTGTATCTCATAAAATTCGTTTTATGCTAATTTTTTCATATTAAAACATTTATCTGGAATTCACATTGTAAGTAGTGTGAATTATTTCTTAATTTCAAGTTATTATTAGCAGAGCAATCAAAGCTTCCGAACAATGAAATCTTATTTTTTATAAGCTCCAATGAGATTGATTCTACTTCAACAATAGGTGTATTTTTATTGAAGTGATCTTCTTTGCATTCACACTTGTGAAAACGCTGTTCCTAGGAACCGGCTGATTTTATTCTGTGTTTGTGTGAACACACATTAATATTTTTAATAATTCAAAAAGGTGTCAAGTAATATTATTTGGTATAATTGTTTATGCTTTATTCTTTTGCAGAGTGATTCAGAAGGACCTATGGTGTGTGATGGTTTATTAAATGGAATTGTAGGAACCGGGACCGAAAACTACGATGAACCAGGTTCATACACTGACGTATTATATCATAAAGACTGGATTAAGTCAACTCTTTTAAAAAGTAAATTGGATGCAGGAATCAACTAGCTTACATTATAAAAATAATATTAATCATCTTTACGATTCACTGATTTTCATTTCTTTTTTCAGAGATTCAAATTTGTATATGTGGTTTATGGGTAATGTAAGAACCCATTAATTAACTTTCGTGAAAATATATATTCAAAAGAGGATATTCAGTATTTCTTTAACTGTATTTTAGGTGTTTGTTATATTTTCGACAAATAAATTAAAAATATACAAAATTATTACGTTAACAATTTTTACGCCTTGAATTTCTGTACACAAAGCAAACGTCTTCATTTGTTCTCATTAGAATTTTTTTCATTTCATACTCCCTCCAATCAAAGTATGCCTTTCTGTAAGCTTTTAATGATTGTGTGTGTCATGTATGTGATACATTATTTGAAGGTAACAACGTTTGTTATTGATTCTGTACCTCTATCTGTAAAAAAGCAAAGAAAAATGCTCAAATTTTGCAATTATAATGTTGCGATTTTTGGAGGAAATTACGAATAACTCCAAATACTCCTACACAATTAATTCCAAATAACATATTATCATTTATTACATAGTAGTTACACTGCTTTGACGTAATCTTTCCGGAAACAGAAGACACTGAATTAGTCCTCGGTTTTAAAAATTAAAATATTTTAACTTTGCCAGCTTAAAGTGATGCAGACAATTGTGTTTATCAAAAGTATTAAAATTCTTACTGTTTTATTACCTTTCAAATATTGTAAAATAGTTTTTCTTTTGAATTAGTCATATTTTGGTTTAAAACATAATGTATCTTATTTTCAAAATCATATGTTAATGTGTCCCTATGTCTTATTTTGAAGCCATTCATTAAATTCAGTATTTAAGAACGCCATGATATATCTTGTTACGAATGTTCATTTCCTGTTGTATAGAAAGTACTTACAACTCGTAAAATCAGCTGGAATCACAATACGGCAAAAATAATGATTTTACACACTATTTTCAACACAGCACATCTTGTAAACAATTTAGACACAAATAGTTATATCATGACAATGTTATTCTCTTTACTATTAAAATTTCAAATGTTAAAAATTTCACTGACTTGTATAATCTATTACCCCTAAATAACAACAGTAATGAAACATAACATCACATGCTACGTTGAGGAATGCGGTTTGTTGTCTAGCCAAACCAGGTATTACCTCATTTGCTAAACGATTCAGTAATAGAAAATCGACATGGGGACTGGAAGAAAATAAGTTGAAAAATTCCATAATTTTCAAGAGAAAAATCATGCATTTAACCTACTGAAAAAGGGGTACAAAAACGACAATTGTCAGTAATATAAGAATATACGAAAATTCAATGTATAGGGAATTAATCATAAAATTTAATGTATCTCCTAATAGCAGAAATGAAAATCACGGGAGAAAAACATAAAATAGTACAATCGATCAACGGAGATCAACAAAAATTCGCATATTTATAAGCGCACTGGCTACCTGACATTGCGTGCACTTGAAAGGCATGCTAGCGCACGCCTCAATTAGTGCAACATACAGAATTCAATATTTCATAATACGTGAGTATCACGAAAATGTTATATGAATATCATCTTCATCTCCCAGCTTGGTCCTCTTTAATAGTAACTTAGTCGAAGTAATTTAATAAATGGTTAATTATTGTTTAAAAATTTGTCTTCATTGTTCCAATATCGTTATCCAACCTTTAGACATATAAGAAATAGATGTTGAATAATTTAGCATTCGTACTGCCAACCAAGGACAGTATTCTTTTATCAGCGACAAAAAATTAAGGCCGCAGTATTGACGTGATGAGTGTCACTTTCTTCTTCTAGAATTGCAAGGCATAAGAAAGTTTTCTAAAGCAAATAGATTTCAACACAAATATTCTTTATTCCCAAACTATTCTCCTGATAACTCTTCACTCAGTACAATTAAGTTTAATTTAATTTAACAACAGTTTTTGTAAAATACCACTAAGGAAAGTTATTTAAATAGCTACTTTATTACAATTTCTTAACCCTCAAAGAAAAACACGTGAGCACTTACAGATGATCTGATATTATGTTGCCCACTTGTCATTTACCATTCCGAGTTCCTTATCAGATACATATTTCTACTTACAGTACAGGTTCGCACGGGTTTCGAAATTCACTGATGAGGGTCGTTATCTATTGAGTTCAAAAATACGTGCATCGCGCACACATACTGCAGACGCTGCCTTGTCGCCGCTTTCCTTGTAGATCGCTTAGTGGGCGACCTCGACAGACCAGACCCGCGATGATAGCTTACACCGACGATAACTTCGCTGGCGCCTCAGTCAAAGTAATTATTCATCCTGCAATAACAAGTCGACGCGTTGTTTCATAAAGCACATTTACACATAATCTCGAAAATCTTACTAATGTGAAAAGATCTACCTTCTTGCATCCTAAGATCTCACTGATTGTCGATTGCTAAGATCTGACTGACACGACTGTTTATTGTAACTCTTACTCTTGCTTTTCTAGACTCGCGATCTTTTGTCACTAGACTCGCTCTCTGTTATGTGTAATTCGTCCTGATTATTGGGCCGTAATTATTCATGAATACTTAAATTAAATATATTCATAAATAAAATAAATGTGTTCTATATCTAAAATTGGTACAATACTTATCCTTACATTAGGTCAAGTATATTTTTAGCAATAGTGAAAGTACCAGCAAATCATTCTTCTCCCTAAACCAGGAAAACCTCATTAAGAAAATACAACCTACCGACCAATTAGCTTTCTACTAATTCTTTCGAAAACTTTTGAAAAACTGTACAATATTACGATCATCTAATTGTTTTTAGCAAAATACATTCGCAACTGGACAAGTTCACAGGATAGTAGACGTTATCTGTAAAACACAATAGGAAAATAAGTATTGTTTTTCTACCTTCTTGGATATCAGTCAAGATTTATCACAGAGCCTTGCATGATTGTTTGTAATAAAAAATGAAGAGGTGGCTAGAATATCCCTACTTGTTTCCTAAAATTTTATATACACAAAACAAAATTTCCAGGTAAAGCATAAAAACGGACTATTATCTTTATATTATATACAATTATGTGTTCAGTATAACATCTTTATCTTCTGTCCAGTTGTGTCCGAACTATCATCTTTATCTTCTGTCCAGTTGTGTCCGAACTATTATCTTTATGTTCTTTCCAATTAAGTAAGACAATGATTTATAATAAATTCTGTACATCCTATACGCTTCTCATTCGCCCACACAAAAAGAAACATAAACTGTTAAATTTGCTGACGATACCGCGATCCTTGTCTAAAACGAAGATCTAAAACTAGCTAGAGTCAAACTTCAAATTAACCTCACAGAAATTCAAATTTGGTTAAAAAAAAGAAATATAAAAGTAAATGAGAGCATATCAAAAACCTAACATTTACAACGAGTAGAAGTATCTGTACATCAGTGCTAATGAATAAAAACTATCTACCCCTAGACAAAGAAATATATGGGAGTTCATCTTAACAGGAGAATTATCTGGAAGAAAATTATTAGAAAAGAAAAGAATCACAAATTAAATACAAGAAATATTCGTGGCTAATCGGTAGAATTTCAAAACTAACAAAAGAATGATAAATTAAACGTCGTTTGTATGTTACTCATGATTTTAAAGTTATAAAGATTTTTCGGCTGCTTAGCAGTCATTGTCAGTAACATTCACTGATTATTGACGAAAATGTTTTGGCAAGTGCAACATACAAAAGACGTTTAATTTATCATTCTTTGATAATGCTGCTAATGCCCCACAATTACCAAGAACTAGCAAAAGAACACAAATTATTATTTTACAAATCTTTAAAACAATATGGTCATATTGTTTACAGCTCTAGGTTACTAGCAGTAAATCAAACTAACATATACTTTAGATTACAATCCACAGTGTTTACAGATGTTACCAATGCTTTTTGGTATGTCATCCACGATGAGTTTTAAGTTCTCAAAGAAGATGAAGAAATAAGAGGAATACCATGCAAATATGTTAAGAACATTGAAAACTATACAAATGTGTTGGCAATAAACTACTAGACAATGGTTCAGAAGTAAGAAAACTGAAGAATATCAACCACTACAACTGTTACTAACAACGAAGGGGACTCAATTTTATTAGTTGACCATAATGAGGTTAAAGGGTAGGAAGGTTCTTTTACAAACTGGCCTTGTCAGTTTTAACATAACAATAACTTTAATATATGAATCTTAAATACTACACATACGGAATTATACAATATGGAAAGTACAAAGAGTGAATTTTGCACCCTCCCCTAAATACATTATATTATGCCCAAAGTTTAACACAGAATTACTACTTGAAAATAAAGCAAAGTTGATGTGCATGAATAAATAGTACGTAATGACAACTGAGTTTTCAGTGTCTGTACCAAGAAGTTGACAAACAATAATACTGTTCGTAATATACTAGTTAAAAGCGAACAGTATGTGTGTGTGTGTGTGTATGTTTAGAATACGTTACATCCTGGTAATTTTACGTGAAATATAATGATTCTGGATCACAGCTCAGGTGCTCCAGATGTTGATCACCATACATGCTTAAGTAATCTCGAATTGCCTTGCTTGCGGGTTGATTTGTTCATTGATGCAGCGGCTTCCTGTTGAATGGCGTTGCGTGGATTGCTAGTGAAGACGTACATTTCAACTGGATTATGCACGAACTTGCAGGAATTATAAGATTTGATTAGAGATTTGATATATGTATCAGAATAGTTTCGTGGCGTTGATTCTTGATTTGATGAATGTAGTTTCACTTTATGTTAAGACTGGGCAGTAAAATCTTCCTTCTAAAAAATGTTGAATGTTTATCACTTCATGTCTTCTGATGAGTCAGAATAGTTTTGCGCAGCATCGACTCTCACGCGGAATTCACGGTTTCGGCTGAATGTTAGGTTTTGTGAAGTACCGCCTTAAATATGCTTGCTGACAGCTCTGAGGGATAGGCGTGGTTGCTAGCATAGTAGAGGGGGGTGTTTCATGGAGTTTACAGTGATACTGTGCTACACTCAAGTAGTGGTAATTCTCAATTTGTAACAATGTAAAATTTATCATTCGTTGACTTCTTCACACAAAACACCACATTTCTTTATTGTTTCCTATGTACGATTGAAAATAACAGACTTTATACTGATATAAAAATTGTCCATAAAATATAAATTAACATCTATAAAATTAATTTGACTGTAACATATAAATTTATGGTAGCATTATGATTAATATTGGTGGAGGATTTTCTCCTGTACATTCTTTTAAACATTATTTCGTGAATCATTGTTGAAAATATTCCAGAAAGGTATCTCCGTCCATCAGAAATACAAATTGAGCACTTCAATAAAGAAAGTCATAAATTATTTTTATGGAGAAATTTTTATGAATTGATAAATATGAACATCATACTTGACACTCTTTGAGATAACTTTTATGTGTCTTCATGTTATTGAGGTATGTAAATTTTGTTTATCAATTGATACCGTATGACCTGACGCAGAGAATGCTAGTTTCTTGTTCGTGTTTGCTGACATATTCTTTTTCCAAGACATCGTACAAAATGTTCCTCATTTTCATATTATCACTTAATATATTACTTCAATGTATACTTGGAATCAAAGGTAGGCAATTGGTTTCATTTTCATCGCATTGGTTTGGGAAAAAAAATTAATTGGTCATTTATATAAAAACCTGAATTAAAAGGACTATCTGCATAACGAAATTGTTCATTTACTTACACAACGGAGCGACATATATCCAAATGTCCCTTAATTCTACATACAAAATTGGAGGGGCGAGAGAGTACATTAATCGGAACAAAAAATCATGAAGATACATATGTGCAGAAAGTTATTCTGAAGATTTAATAAGACAAAGACAATGAGGAAGCAAGAAAAAGAGGTGTGTAAAGCCTTTTATTAGGGGAATTAATTATTTTATACAATTGTTCAAAGTTCAACAACAAACTACGACGGGTGTTCTATGATCTGCTCAGTAATGTGAATCTGCGCAAGATCGGCACGTAGCATGTATAACTGCTAAGGTGTCGAAATTTAAACGTATGTCGTAATTTGTTGTTTAATATTGAATACGACACTTTCTCGTTTCCCCTAAAAATCACTTTAAACACCTTTTAGTCTTGTGTTAACCCTCTGCCTTTGTCTTATTGTATTTCCTTCGGGAGATATTTCTGAACATGTAAAGCTCTATGATTTTTTGTTCCTATCAATGTGATGTATCACTTCTCCAATTCTTTTTCATGAAGTTATCAGACATTGTGTGTATTCTTATATTTGTGCGTTATATTTTAAGGTGATCGCATGTTATCATTATTTCTTTGTATTTCCATATTTATTGTCCTTGTTCATTTACAATTTAGTGACGCGATAAATGAATTAAATATCGACGAATTCTATTTTATGAAAAGCGGATAGACGTCATCAAAGTCAACAAATTATATTGTATGGATCAGTTTGCATATATTGAGACATGACAATATGTTTGGATTGAAAATACTCCCAAAGAAATCCCACTGTCTGTGTGGCCAAGATATGCCACGGGGCAGAGATGGTTGGCAAGTACCTGTGACAGCAAACCCGTAATGGACATGGAATCCAGTTAAATAAAACATTTATTTTAGAAAAGATAAACAAAAACTTAAATCGTTCAGAGAATAACTGTCATAACAGAAAAAAAGATAAAAATATCGTTTTTTTCTGTTTTCTTCTAACCGAGATGGATCCCGTGTTCTCGAAACAAAAGGCAGATGGCTCACAGGCTACAATTTTAATTCGCCTTCCGTTGGTATCGTGTTTTCATGCTTCCGCGTGGCACTCACGCCACTGCCCGCGTGGTGTAGTTCTCGCCAACGCGTACCCCTCTCGCTGTATAGCGTAGAGTACTTCATACAGTCACGTACCCTCTCGTTATGTTGTGTCGTCTTCCCATTACCACCGCGTCTCTTTCGTTACCTGCAGCCGCCTCCATTCCCCAAATACAATCGTAGACTGGCGCCGATTTTCCTTAAGCGCACGACGCGAGCTGCGGAAGCGTAGGCAGCGGTGAAGGCGGCGACCTTAGCTGTTGCGATCACGGAGCACGTTATCACCACGAATTCTTGAGGAACTTCGAAAATTAGTAGGATCTTTGAAAATTGGCGCCGATGCGATCAAAGTTCGTTTTATATACTGTATTGTAATGTACCTTTGATCACTCCTCAGCGTGACACGATGCGCAGAAAACCTTGTCTGTTCGTCATGGCAGGGATAGGAGCTGGTATAACCAGTGATTAAGAGACGCTTTAAGGAGTAAAATAAAGGAGAAATTACATACGTAAGAGCCTTGTTATGACTTGGTGGTCGCTGTAGCCAAATAAAATAAAGGAAATACTCCGTAATTCTATCAAACTGGTACATGAAATTTTTTTTTTAAAAATAGGGATCTTACAAGCCTCATACTTTGTTCTACGATTGCACACTTGCCCTAACATTAAACTGGAAAGTGTGTACTTTACCCTTCTAACGTTACGTAGTGTGGAAACCTGGTTGACTTGCAACGAGATCTCCTTTTTCGTGCGGTTGAATAAATAACACTTGGCTTCCAACTTGGTCTTTGAACAATTTATTTATGCAGACCTGTCTTGGTTGAACAATTG
>NNCF01133633.1:2126-25922 GCA_002313205.1 Laupala kohalensis
GGGATTCCAAAGAACATATGTTCAGTGATATACTTAGCTGTTGACCAGTTGCAACAATCAACAAAAACTTACCATTTTTAATACTAATCATTTATTTACTCCCATCTTCGAACGGGAGTTCTTGTTTTACCACATGTTATAATTTTGTCTAAGCAGAAACAGCGCGATTGCGTACAGAAATCATGATACCATTCATCATGAAATCGTGATATCATTTAATTTGGGTGAGAGGTAAACCAAAAAAATTGGAAAGCAATATTTCATCCTAGATCAATCACATTTTGTATACATCCCTTCATGAAGAAGCAGAGTCCCGTCGAAATTTCCAGTTTCTGTCACTGCGTTAATTTTGTGCTCCGCGTCAATATAATTACAGTCACTAAGGATGACGCTGCTTATATGGTTAAATATTTATTCCACGTATACATTTGACCAGACATTCAATGGTAATATATATCGATAACTACATTAAGATAGAAAACTATCAAATTTGATTGAATTCTCTCCGTAAATTATTTTACTTCGTCGTCTGACAATAAAATGGCATATACACAAACATTACATTCTCAAACTATCAATCATATATACAAGGATTAGATAAAATATTAATTGCATCTCCTCTGTTCTCGTGTTCCTTCCCTATATATTACAATTGCTCGGGGTTCGCCGAACAAGGAACGTGTGGAGCCGCCTTTGGGCGAACATGTTCGCAGCAGGTGGCGGGATCTAGAACAGGAGACGCGCGGATCAGTCCGGCGAAGAAGTACTCGTGTTAGTTATTACAATTGCCCACAGAGTGCTCTGGCGTAAGTTCCAGCGGGCACTAGATGTTTTTGTTCTTCTCCGACTTGTTCGCTTTTATAATCCGCGCGTCTCCTGTTCTAGATCCCGCCACCTGCTGCGAACATGTTCGCCTAATACAACCAGAAATACACTCTTTCTGCGATTTTCACTGATAATAAATTGCTGCTGTAAGATTAGACAAGTAGGGAGTGCTAGTGTTCTCGGTAGTCTAGTCGCAATGATCACCTAAAACTTGAATACTGTACAGATTTTTCACAAAATTCTCCAAATTTGATGGTTCTTCTTTGCCTGGCCACACTGTTTAATTTATTAAAATGACATAGTTTTCTCATATTCCATATACTTGCAAAACATTGCTATTGTTTTCTATTTTTCTCCGCATACTAATTATCAATAATTTTACTACATACTTCTTCTTTATGTGTCTTTTAATACTAAAGTAACAAATATATAGTAAGCACATGCCCACAAAACACGGCTAACTACGCATCTAGAATATACCTTAAATCCTATTTGTTACCGAGGAAAATCATTGATACAACGACAAAGAACACAACAATTTGGGAGTTGTCTGGTCCGAGCACTTAATACAGAAAAGCCTACTCTCCCTGTCAATGTCAATAGCGGCGGTCTGTTGGTCTTCTTTCATTTCAAATGGAAGATGCAGAGTTTTCAGGGTGTATAGTGTATTGTCTCTAACATAGACACATCGTATCATTGGCAGAATAGAAATATATATTCATTACAAATGATTAAACTCGGAATATTTCTCTATATCTTTTCAAACTACATATCGAAAAGAAGCACCGTATCCTCGCACTTTGCGGACAACCAATTGTGAAGATAAGCAGCGATCGGTATTTGCATCATCTCCTTCCATTCTCCTCACTCAAGTTGGCAATATCATTAATACTACGGTTGTTATTAATATTAAATTCTCAGCAATTTTCACTGTTGGCCACATTTGAT
This sequence comes from Laupala kohalensis, assembly GCA_002313205.1. Lineage (NCBI taxonomy): Eukaryota > Metazoa > Arthropoda > Insecta > Orthoptera > Trigonidiidae > Laupala > Laupala kohalensis. The sequence goes on from NNCF01133633.1 coordinate 3,900, forward strand.
AACAGTAAGTACTTGTTAAGTAACTGCTGTAAAATAAATGGAATTTCAGAAAAATTATTTATTTTTTTTGTTTCAGTTTCTCGATTTTAGTGCCCATCTGCCCATTGTTTTCCTTAACATTAGCTACATAGACCACTTTCAACATATGGTCTTAATATGAAAATATTCACAACATTTGGGTGATGGTTGTTGAGTTTGTTTTTGAAAGAAATTTGTATTTGTATAAAGGACATTTGTTTTTGAAAGAAATACATATTCCTGAGGTTATCCATCAATTAAGATAGTTTATTTTATATCACTTGCATTTTATGAAAAAATAACAGCAGTAATATTTTAAGAATATTGAAAGAATTACATTGAATTTATCATTGTACATTATACATGTCATTTCACATTTCCTGATGCAAATTTATTGTTAAAATTGACATCATTTAACAGTCTACAAAGCATCTAGAGGGTTTTCAGCGCTTTTGATTTATCTTCAACAGTAATTTTTTGAGGTCACTGTATCCCCAATGAAATACTTCGGAAGAATAAGACTTTTCTCCTGATGAAAATAACCTTGTTTAATAATGTTTGAGATTAACCGGAGGAAATGAGTGAGGTTATTAATCATAGTAACAAAAAAGGAGCATGAAAGAAATGGGAGAAAGTATGGAATCAGATATCACTGAGGAAATCAATGTTGAAATCATGACATGTAATAAGAGATTCAATATAATTTCCGTATTAGAGGTGTTAAGGCAATTTCAAAAAATTTCATCATCTGTTTAAGGCTGTCTATAAATATACAAAGCAATGCAATACATAAATGGAATATAATATGTACATCAAAGTGATTAGTAGAACCAACATTTTAAACTAAATTATGTGACCATTTCTATAAAATTTTCCTTCTGTAGAACTTAAATTTATATCAATAAAAAACCTGATAATATCATTTATCTAGTCATCAAAGATACATTTATTCAATCACTTTTTCATTCCTAACTACCAGAATGACTTTTCTCCTCCAAAACAAACAAATCAGAGGAAATTCTGAGAATATAACACCAAATTATTACAATATTTATTGAAGAAAAACAAAAATTGAATAGCTGTAACAATTACATTTTCTCTTCAGAGGAAAATTTACATTGCTGTGCCAATCGTAATTTCACTCTTATCCATCCAGTCTAAATATAGAGCAAGTATAATCTCTTTTCCTCATTCTGAAGCTCGTAGGACAGAGGTGAATTTTATTTTTTAACCTGTAAATTATACTCTATTACATCACTTGCAATGGTGGCATTAGCAATGCATCAAGTCTTAGAACTTCTGTGCCTGGTTATCTGTACCTTCCACACGACATGTTTCTACATACAATACCTCCAGATTAGGCAAATTAATCAGGAGACACCCTTTGGGAAAGTACTTCAAAATATACTAAAAGAAACAAATTTTAATTGTTTTAATAGACTAATAATATTTATTGGCTTGTTTGAAAATACATCAATACAAATTGTTCTGGTCATTGAGCTCAAAAGTTTTTATTTCTATGCCACGTATTAAGAAAATAAACTTATTATTTTATTTCACTTACAAGTGAACCCATACAAAACACATTCTGCCAAATATCACATTTTGAGCTACATATATGATCTACCAAGTATTATGTGTAGATAAATTCAAACTGTCGTTTATTAATCCATATCTATACTTGGCTAAATTGTACTCTTCAATATCTCAGAACTGTCCGAGAGAAGCCAACAACAATATACTAATAGTAACCTCCACAAAAGAAATATAATTTAATACATAAACTGTACATGGTGAATGTCCACATCTACCAAAGATTAGTATAATAAAATATTAATAATAAAACAAAAAAAATTGTAAGGCAGAAAATACAATAACTATTACAACAGTAACAGAAAGAAATAAAATATTGTTTACAATTATATTGAATAAGATATACCACAAATAGTGATATGTTTCTTACATAATGTTACTTAATTTCCTCATGTTCTGGATGCGAGATATGAATCAAGCAATGAAAAGAACAGACTTACTGTACATGAATATAAAATCCGCCTCTGCCTTAGGGCCCTTGATCGGAATTGATGGGATGGTCCCTTGCTTGCTTCCGGAGAGTAAATTAGTTTTTTTTTCCCTCCACGTGGTCATACGCAGTTTGTACTGTTTTTTGACAATAAATTTATTTATTTATAATAATTGGGAATCATATTAGTGTAACACATTTATATCTTTCATATAAGTATAACACTACAAGTACAACATATCAGAGAAGTATTAAAAAAGTTATGGACTGCAAGCCTAATACTGGCAAAATGTGCCATATTTTCACATTAGTAGTATTGAAATTTGAGAAAGGTTAAAGTAAGAGTTAAAAAAAACAAAGCTTTTGCATCACCAGCAATTCACAGCCACATTTACACATAAGTAAAGTGATATAAAGACGCAGGTTAAAGAGAAAAAAACAAACAAAAAGGATGGAGAACTATCTTCTGACACAAATTAAATAAAATGAAAGAAATTACAAATTCTGAAAATATTTTCAAAAAGTAACTCTTTCTCCATTCGCATCCCTATTGATAATTTAATACCAAGGTTTTTCAATTGTACTTAAAATTTAGAAATTTCTTCACTTGCTTTGTTAGCATGTACTCAATGCCCCAGTATATTTAGACTCAGCAATGATATTATAATACATGAATGACTAGATACTTCACAACTGTTCTTTCAAGCAAACATAAAAGAACTTGCAAAATCTGAACAAGCAAAACAATGCACATTTCCAGTCCAGGTATAAATATTGCAATCACAGCAAGACTGAAGGAATCCAAAAATTTGTTTTTAAGAATCCTGGATTATTTCACAAGGAGTTAAAAGGTCAACATGGTACAATCCAGACACTTGTAAGATATGCTCCATCCCATACTTGATAAGGATACATGCAAATTTGAAAAGGTAGTGTTTCTACATTTCTCTGTCCAGCTTTCCTGGGAAAGAACTTCCATTTTCATATTTCATGTCTTGCTCTCTTCCAAAATCAGGCAAAAGAATGATTGATACTCCATTTTCTGGAATCAAGAGACAAAATTATAATGATTAACATTTTACAAAGAACACACAAACCATTCAGAGCATTCTTAATCACCAAATAAAAATGTTAAACAACACAAAAGTATTCTTCAATGAGTAATACTGGAACTCACCAGAAATATTTCAACTTTTCACCAAATTACTTAAAATTGGAAAAGACTGCAAAGAGGTTTCTGCAACAGACCAGGCTTCAGGTTCTAGCAGATGCTGTTATTGGCAGATGAGCTGCAAGATAACAAGAAAGAAACTATGAGGATTTTTATAGAAGTAAAATAAAGCTAACACAATAAACAAGAATTACATATACGTGGGATCCACCCACCCAATATTTGTCTCTGACTGGGTAAGGAACCTTCTCTATTGGTTCTGAGGATGTACACAAACATATCATTGTAAACAACTATGGTTGTTTACACACTTGCTACCATTCCCCTCCAAGGAATGGTCTACAATAAAATATATTTACTTAGTTGTTCAGAAAATTATTTATCTAGATATTTAGAAACCACGTGGGATCAGCTAGCGGCATCAGTTACGAGTCTAACTTAAATGCATCTCCACTAGCTGGTTGTCATAAAATTAGTTAGCTTGTACGATACGGTCAAGACCACGCACAACCCCATACGTGAAAGGATAATGTAACAGCCATAGGGAAGGAAGCTAATACCATAGAGAAATATTTACGAATAGCCTTACTTTACGTGTATTCGGAATCTGAAGTGCACAAAATTCATCATGTCACTATTATGGAACAAGTCTGAGTTATATTACCAATCCCACAACACACACGAAAGACCTGCTTCAAACAAATAATCACGCACAAAATAAACGGTAAATTCTACTCACATTCATCTGATCTGATCACTGCCGATGAGGCTACCACCCGCTTATGACAGTTCGAAATTGTTCGTTATTGAATGAACTCTCCTGCGAACTGAGAAGAGCGCGCAGAGGTAACTTACCACCGTCCAATCATTGCACCGATGTCTGCAGAGCTCCAAGCGGATTACGCCACAACTCATACCCGCTCAAAGCAATTCCAAGTAATGTTATCGAATGCTTTTTACTTTACTATTTCCAATTGCTTTCGTTTTAAGTATGTATCAAGTACCAAATTATATATATTTTCATTTCTTTTTCATCCAATATCTTTTGTACATGATAAGAGTTGAAAAAATTAAAAAATATTTCAATTTTTGATGTACTATGCAGCACTTAATATTTCAGTATAGAATTGGTAAATTTAAAACATAAAAGAAGTATTTTCCTCAGTATATCATAAGTTTTCATATTATATGTAACAGGATAAATTCGTTTTTTACTTCTATTAACATTCATCATACAATCAAGATAAATAAATAATTTAAGACTTGCAATCATTTTTAGTGTTCTTAAATGCACAAAAGAAATGGTATTTGTCCATCAAAAGGTTGTGAGTCTTAAATTATTTCTTTATCTTCTTTCTTTTTACCTCAAAACTAAAATTAGGATATTTCTAGAGATTTTTCCAATGATTTTGAAGTTTAAGTTAATTTCAGAGCATTTTATAGCCCTGAAAAAAATTATTTCCCAGTACTATAAAAGACCGTAGACCTATTCAAAGTTTGTTTATATTGTTCACAAACAAATTTGGTTTGTTATAAATTAACTACGATGTATAAATTAGAATTTAAAAATATTGGTGAAAATACAGAAGAATAAGCATTTTTTTTCAAGTTTTACTCATATTATCTTTATTAAGTTTTAAAAGTTTAAATGGTTATTAACATTAATTTTAAAATTTATAACAAGTTTATTTATGATCTTTTGAAAGCTGATGATCTTTTCTTGAGAATGTCACTTTTATTTTTTTAATACCTTAATTATGGGTTGATTTATTTAAATTGATGCACTGGCCGGTCAGTCCAAAATTACAATATTTTTTCCATTTCAATCAGCCATAACTTAAAAATTGGCAAGAGATAAAGCATAAATATTTATACACTTACTAGGTCACTGAGCAAGTGTTAATACTGACAAGACCCACACTTTTGGCCCCGCAGCCGGAGCGGGAGTTTCATCACCCGAGCCGCCTACTACTCTTCTGTTAGGCCTACTAGTCTTCCTATCTCCACAAGACTACAGAAACTCCTTTTTGTTAGGCGTTAATACAAATAATTGCAAATCAAATTTTCAACATGAAGATGATACTTATCATAGTAATACATTTGTCGGGGAATTAAGATTTTATAATATTTGAAGTGCCTAGCAATAAATTATATAACCAAAAACGCTGCGTGTTCATTTGCTGTTGATCTCCTCCAAAATAAATAATAATAAAATTGATAAAAACAAATAAATTATCTAACTAAACTACGAGAAATAATAGCAGAGTAGTTAAACAAGGCACTGACTCTTTATTACAAAGATTGAGAATAAATTGAAATAGAATAAATTGCATACATTACATATAAATTATTGGTCAAATAGTCAGAGTAAGTCTTGTGTCACAGATTACATCAAATTGCGTTAGTCTCTCGAACAATTTTCTGACATTTGTACTGAATTAGTTTCTTACTCACAAGTTGAAGGTATTTCCACAATTGTAGTCACAAGTCACAACTTCTTTGTGCTTGAATAATTCACACGCATAATTGATGAAGTTTCATCACTGAATTTACTGAGCATTAGTTTGTACACGGAAGTGAGTATTACTTTTACATGTGACTGAATACGGTATATGGTACAATGTTAACTGTCACACTTGATTGATAGGTATGAATGTTAATTAACGTTCTTGTAAAACATGCACATGCACACTTGGTAACATGCACGAAATGTTAATAAATTGCAATGTCCTGATAATAGAATGTTTCTAAGACGTTATCACTGAATCGCAGTTTAGACGTGAAGTCTGTAGCGAGATTAACACATTATCTGAAATAACGACAATTTACTGAATGAATCGACACGATGTGCACTCTACGAAGGATCGTCTCAGAGTGAGGGTCTGGTCTCTGAATAACATGTTAGGTATCCTTGATTACAGTAAATGCGCTTTATCCTATTCCACCATCAACGTTTCGGCTATCATGCTGTGGGCTTCTTCAGGATAATGGTAGAGTCGCTGTCGTACTCTGCAGAGTGGCCGAAACGTTGGTACTTAGTTCTACTGAGACGCGGTGTATCCCCGACAAACACCATTTATACTGATTCCGGCCGCAGAAACGTACCTTTTCATGTCATAAAATTGTCTTCTCAGGTCACGACTATAAGAATATCCCCAAACAAACAGGAGGGAAGCTGACTGAAGATACCACGACGTGTTCATTCTGCCAACACAACACAGCACAGCCAGGATACGCGGTCTCCGGAAGCTACCTGTGATACAAGAAGAAATCATTAGTTTACTGTTCATCTTCTATCACAGTTTCACATGCTGAAATTCACTGCTGCTTCGACCCGTACTTTCCAGATTAAGGAAAGGTGGAAAGTGAAGCGGCTTTCGAACAAACATCTTATCTAATCACTTGTGTATTGATGAAGCAGGTTTACAGCTACCCTGTAGAGCTGAAGGCCTCGCCCCAAACAAATCTTGCTCTGCTCTTAGCAGAAGAAAGCATAGAAGGAAACCAATTATGAACCAGTACGAACCTAAAATAGGAAGAGAAAAAGGTGTAAAATATCTTGAGATAATGTTCAATCAAAGATTACGTTTCTGGGAACATCTCGACTACTTAAAAGGACAATAAGGGCATAACCAATACAGATTCAATGTAACCAATATGTAAATGAGTTTAAAATAAACATTTTGAGAGAAGCGTACTTAGTCACCAGAGGTTACGTTTGATAAAAGGATGAGCGGATGTTAAGTGAAGTGTTTCAACCGACGCCACAGAAGGCATAACTGAGGCAGAAGGTCAAACGACCAGTGAAGTTGAAGCGCGGACGGATAATAAAACAGAAGGGTAAAAAATCATTGTAAATGGAAAGGAATTATTCGAAAAGAGCAATAGCAAAAAGATTGGCATAAACCAACTAAAATACACTCACACGATGAGACGGGAGTGACGAAGGAAGGAGGGAAGGAAGGAAGACCAAAGTCGAACACGACGAATATGACTTACGAGGGACACAAACAGGAAGCGCTTTACGCCAATTGAGAATGTGTTAAAGAAAGATTGTAGAATATTAGGTAAAAGAAGAGTTTTTAAAAGACATAGAACTCTGTAATATCTTTGTTGAAAGCGCGATCACAGCAACAAAATGATCTCATGTTATAAAAAGACGTTTAAAGTCCAGAATTACAAAAGAAGGTTTTTATTTTTCACTTTCTCTGCCATCGCTGAGACTACTTACTATCCCTCTTATTTTCTAGAGTTGTAGTCATTTGTAATTAATGTAATGTTTGCAGTTTATCGAAGAAGCGTTGAATTTTGTACAAGACCGAAAATTATCCACATGATGTGACACATTCAGAGAATAAATATAGCGTTCATAAAACTCACATCCATATGAAGGTCCTACAACGAACGAACTCACTCTTCGCGAGTCCAACAATGTTAACGTTTCTGCGTCCATTCGGTCTTAATTAGCAAGGTATACGAAAGCCACAATGTCCTTGCTTAAGGAGGGTGCTATGGTAGTCTGGTCCACGTTGGAAAAGCCAATTGTAACAATTTTAAATATGGGTGCTATGGCAATCTGAACCCAGGTTGGGAGAGCCAATTGTGACAAATAAGAGGGGACTTAATTAACTAAAAGACTTACCTAGCCCATTCAGCAACTCGACAGGAAGCCTTACATTTATTTTTGAACTAGGTAATTAAAATTTGAAAGGTCGGTGCTCGGTCCATAATACACAATTTCTTATTCAAAGAAAACGCAACTTCGATAAAACTTATATAATTATTCAACACAAGGAAAATTACTTTTACATTATGCCCCATGCTACTCATGCTCACACTTCCCCAACATATTCCCCCCAAAAATCATACATGTTGTAAACCATAATAATTGGTTTGCCTTTTCATTCAATTACTTCTAGTGCTGGTTAATTATTTGCTCCAGTTTTGATTTAATTTAAGCATGATACCTAAAAATATAATCATCATCAATAGCTGATTGTCCTTGATTATTGTTAATTAAACATTGACGAGCGCCACAAGAGTATTTGGCATCGTTGCACACGCATAGGTCTGTTCACTACCACTTGACGCTATAGCAGATGCACTGGGCGCAGCCAGTCATGCTAATTACCTTACAGTAATTGTAATTGAAGCTGGACCACGAGTTGTCAAAACGACATGGGCGTGGCGAGTTCCTTAAGTATGAATGACCCCTCGATACTGCCAGACCATTCACTGCTCCACCCCGTAGGTACCATTCGCCTTCTGCGCTTCCAAAACCAAATGACCCTCAGCGTAGCGTTACGAAATACCATTGCAGTTATTATCACCTCAAATTCACGACGAGTTAATGGCGTTAATTAAAGTTCATGGTCATTTCCTTCTCTCAAAAGGTTGATGTCACACGAACCGAAAACATATGTCGGAGATCGGACGACACTTGGAAATAAAACCCATCGACTAACGATCACAGAGTCATCTCAAAAAACCAAGTTCATCTTATCATATCGAAAACTAGCTAAGTCCTCTCTCAGAATAACTCAGCTAGAATAACTCAGAATAGTCGAACTAACTCAGAATGTTGTTACTCAGAAAATAATGATCTCTTAACGTCTCGTAAAGCAAATGATAATGATGTAATAATAATACTCTTCTGATGATGATCCCTGAATCTATCAATCTGGAGCGACTCTGCTCTCTTGCTTAAGTAGCCCTCTCCCCACTTAACGTCCCAAAAACTTTGCGATTGGGCTCCACCATTCCTGACGTCATTATTTTCTTTGGACAATAATTTCACTTTTTTCACTCCACATGGAGTATTTTTGGTTCGTTAATTTAGAATGACATCTTTTCGTTTTGGACGAATAGCAAGTTTTGATTATCACAAAGCTTCGTTGTCTGCGAAATCTTAAGTGTATTTCCCTCTCGAGCCCCTTACTATGACTCTACGAAGTCTTATTACCCATATCTTTTCGCAAGGTGATATTTAATGCTAGAATGTTACCCTCGTCCCTCTTTGTTCTTGCCAGTGATACTTTATTTCAATGCCTCTGTCCCCTGTCATTGACACTTCTTTATATCCTAAACCCCAGATTTTCTTATACGCAAATGTTTTCTGGCCCCTCGTTAATGCTGCCTTTCGACAATCAACTACCAATGTGGAGCCATGAGCCTCGTTTCTCGACAGTCAAACCTACTTGTTTACCACTATATCCTGCGTCAATCAACATTCTTACTAATGGACTCCTTTGCCGGCGACAGCGCCCTACAACGAATCTTCCTTTTTCTCTGTTTTTTGTATGACCTTACACCTGGTTCTGGGTTCTATCTCCAAAATAAACCCAACCTTCCTCCCGAATTTCTATAGTAGCGTTCCATTTGCCTTTTCAAAGTAAATATCAACAATATATCTGATCAATCATCTCTCACATCTATTCAGTTTTCTTTCCCTAGCCTTCGGACCACGCCAACTAGCTGCGCAGGATGTCCAGACATTCGACTGATATTTTTATGACTTTATTCAAAAGAAACCCCCGGGTCTGCGCCCCAAACGAACCAGTCTTCCCACTCCACTCTCCCTTTCGTCCTGCAGCTGCGTCCCTTCGAAACCCTACCTACTCGGGTGCGAAATTTATTTATGATCCTACTCTTTTAATAATTTTCAGAATAAATTGTAATTAAAAGTAATGAATTAATTATTCATTACAATATATATTTACACGATCTCGACACAGTCTACAAACTGAAACCATATCTACTCGTATGTAGTACATGCCTGCCGTCTGCTAGTAGCATGTAACAACTAATTACTCACTTTGAACAATAGACGTGTTAATACCAGTAGCGGCCGATGGGTTACAGGGGATGCATCTTGGTCAGGTCCATAGACGGCAAAGGTGAGCTCAAAGGGCCAGAACTTTGTGGTTTAAAACATCACAACGTTGGAGTACCTACTACAGGGTTAGATACAACGAGAAATCGAGGACCGATAAAAATATGAAAACACCTTTTTCGATCGTGCGACGCGTCGCCAACTCATATAGAACCCCCATTGGCTTTTTAATTCCTTAGTTACTTTTTTTTACAAAATCATGAATAAATAAATTACGAATCGTACAATCCGTGGAAAATATCAAAATATTGAAAATAATGAGGTTATAAATAGTCAGACACACCATTTCCGAAAAAAATGATTATTGGGTGACCTAAAGAATCGTTTTCTTCAAATGTTTGAATACATCCAAATTGCCTCTCCGTCAAATAGCAAAAGCGCTTCTCTACTCTGCACCCACAAATCCATTTAACGTCGTCATACATTTGTCGTGAAGATATTGCTAAGATTGCTGATAAGTATTGCAAGAGTTGTTGGCCAAGATGTGTGGCTTGAGTAAAGGAGTTAAGACATGCGGGGGAATGTATACCATTTATATAAGCTAGGTCAGGGAGACACAGAGAGTGCTGAGCTGGGTCGGGTGGCGGCGACGTCACGATCAATGATCATATTTAAGAGAGGCATCTCAAGACTCGGGGGCTCACAGAGGAACACGCTGACAGAGAGACACGCTACCACGAGACGTGGGAAGACACCGGCTTAGCTGAACGCTCTTCGGAGCCTGATCGAACCTGGTCGTCTGATCGTCGCCACCTCACCACCGGACCATGTCTACTCGACTGGCTCAGCCCCGTCGCTCTCTGACCCGCCACGCCACCTTCAACACCGACTGTGAGTAAACCAGCATAAAACCAAATTGCATTTTGATTGACTCACGGCTAGGACTCCCAACCACCCTCATATCTTCTCCCCTCTAGTTGTGATGGCCCCGCGCGGGTAGATATTCCGCCAACCTCCAGAGGCCTCGCGGCGGCCCATCACTACAAATTTGCTCCCAACAGGCACGTTTGACCCGAGTTCTACCAGATATAAACCTATCAATTACTTTAAAGAAAGCAGTGGTCGAGATAATCTTTAGATATATAAACAATAGTTTTTAAATAATAAAAAACAATAATAAACAAATTACTTTATTCTATGTGAATCTATTGGAGTTCAACTTTCATCATAGGAGGCTGCTACGAGGCTGCTACAGAAAAATTATCTTTCGACATTTCTCTCTTAGTATTCTACGAGAAATTGAAACCAAATTCAATCTTTTGGCAGAAAAATTTCTTGTAAATATATTCTTTGTTATATTTTTTTGTTGATTCCATAAAAAGTTGATTTCCATCGATAAAAAAGTATAAAGTCTCGACTAAGGAAGGTTGTAAAAAGTTGAAAAACGCAACTGTTGATTTCTATAATTTATAAGCTTAAGTTAATTTTATACGACTAGGCCTACATTTTTAATGCGGCGAACAAAAGTATCCAGCAGTTACAACCACGAAATATCTAGTTTCTATATATTTCTTCCTCCCCCGCTTTTTGAAAGAATTTCATTATAATTCATTTTCAAAACTGGAAATATTGAAAAAAAAATACACCATCTTCGATGTGGTTATCACAAATTGTCTTTCCTTTGATTTATTTCATTAGTTAAATCACACTTAGTGGAATTATGCAGAAAATTACATCTCGATGAAAATTGTCAATATTCCCCCCCCCCTCTTTCTATTTTGATTCCCAATCGCCGCTCTTCTGATTTTCCTCGTAGAATCCTCGCACTATCTGCGATCTCAAACTTTCTCATCCCTTTGCACAAAAGCAGGGTATGAAATCGCCGCCGCATCCGCCGCCTCCGCCGCCGGCGGCGACGCGAGGCGAGGTGCGCAGTGCGTCCGTCCGTCCGTCCGCCGCCTGGTGCCGCCTCGCCCACTCACTCGCCCCCGTTCACTCGCAAAGCGACGACGCCGTCGCCGCAAGCAGCAGTCAGCATACAGCTACCGCCGCCATCGGCCTGCTGTTGCCTGGGTTGCGAGGCGCGCCGCCGCCCCCGCGTCGCCCCGCCGCCGCCGCCAACGCAGCCGTAATCCCCGCCCCCGCTGCGACGGTGCACCAGCCTCGTCGCCCCGCCGCCGCAGCACCAAAGCAGCAGCAGCAGCAGCAGCAGCAGCAGCTCCTCCTACGCCACCGCCGCCGAGAGAAGATGGCCAGCAGCGGTGAGTAAAAACGTGATAGAGCAGCAGCAACTGCGACTCCCGTGCTCTCTCTTGCTTTCCCTCTCATCTCCATCTCTCCGAGCGACGACGACAGCAGCTGATCGATGGCTGATGGTGAGTAACAACAGATCGGCAACGGCAGGCGCCGGAAGTTCCAATTACCTCCTCATTAATGGCAACCAACCACTTGTGGCTCGATAACTTAATAAAGGTGCAGCGATGCTATCTTCACGACGCAGCTTCCTTCCTTCAACCTCTACCAATAACATCACATTCAAATTCTGATTTTGCTTTTGAAACACGCTTCATTTCACTACTCTTCTCTTTCCTACATTTCGGATACGTTGCCTTCTTCTCCAAACACTTTTCTACCCAAAAAACGAGGTTCAACGGGTTTTGTTTCAAGTGTTGTTCTCTTCTTTACATGAAATGTGGATGTGAACTCTCTCTCTCTCTCTCTCTCTCTCTCTCCCCTCCGGATTTCTTCAAGTGACACGTGCTACGAAGAATAAAATTGCTTCGCTCTTCTGGTTTAGTGAAATGACTGACACGTCGATGGTCTTCTATAAACAACAAAGAGTATTTTTAAGTCAAAAAAGAGGAAACATTTAAAACAAATTGTGTTACGTAAGTTTTATATTAATAATTTAATTCTTAGAAATTATAAATGCACGACCCCAACGTAATAAGGTACACTTTTAGAAGATTTACATTAAATATTTCTAATGTTTTTCAGAAGCGCGTTTGTTATTTTTATTGCCTGTTATTAATTATAATACAAATTATGAAACTGATATAAACTTTATAGGGAAAAATTATTTTTTTATGAAGAATAATAAAAACATAAACGGTTACTATTATTAATTGGCGAATTTTCGTGTTTCTTGTGTTCGGTTTTCTTTTTCGAGTAAATAATGAATGTTTCGTACATCACAACATATGAAATTAGTTTCGTTAGAATTTAACACGGACATAATTCATTTTGTCAGTCCTTCTGATCCTCTATATTTTTTTAAATATTATCATGTTAGTAGATTACAATTTGTACCTCAATAATAGATTTTTGTAATACGATCGCGAAGAACCTGATCTATAAAAGGAGGGCTCTCATCACCTCGACGTCGGCGAGGTCTAAAGCCCCGATTCAAAAACAGAGAGAAAGATGCATCATAAAATTCTTCTCCTCTCGTTAATGTTAGCTGCGATGAAACACAATTACGATCGACTAATAACAAAAACAAAATCTATGACCGCTATCGATATCATTTTCTCGAAACAAAAATATCATACATAAACAGCCACATTTATTAAGTTAAATAACAGAAAGTAATAATACATTATCAATTTGAGTATCAGATCTGCTCTTGAAGGAATGGCATAAAAGTGTTAAATGTAACGCGCCACTAACAGAATAACAGACGCCCACTTTCAAAACTTTCTCTTTTCTACGAATTGTCGATACACGAAATCTGTATTATAATCTTTTGACAGGCATATACAACAAACTTTTTGGCATTTTACCTTTTTGGGTGTTTTTGTCAGTTTATTACTCACTTTTATGGTATAATTTAATAATTCTCGAACAAAAAAGGAGTAAGGTATCATAAATGAATAGCAACCGAATCTTTGAATCTGATATAAACAATGACATAAAATTAAAAAAACTCGCGTTCATTTATTCGTTCAATAGTGATATTCCTAGAGCTAAAGTGATATTATAAAATCCAAGTATATTTCATAGAAATGACAAATATTTGTAAGGACAATGATGACTAAAATCATTTTCAATTTAATTTTCCTTATATATTGAATATTATGTAAAAAAAAAAAAAAGTAATTCAAAAGCACAAAAAATTTTCGAAGAATCTTTCACAATTTCATGTCATTTTTAGCATCTTTTAACGCGTTTAAATTATTATATTTCAGAGGAGCTGAAAGACTTTCGTGATCTATTTTAATACCCGTAGAGTCGGAAATATTAATTCTGCTCTTAAAGATGCGATGAATTTGAATGATAATATTCCGCTTTGATGTATCTGCTGTGTTGGAAGTCTTGTATTCGCTCCCTTACGTCCCGGAGCATCTGGTTGACCCTTCACTCCATTCTTCTTCGTTCAGCCCTTTCTCCCTTTCAGCTGCCCAACCCTCTGCGTGCTTCTCGTGCTCCACGCTCGCCGAGATGACTCTTCCACTCATTTCTTTCCTCGTCCATTTATTTCTCTGGAGGATTTTCGTCTTCCTAGCGAAGAATCTTCTCTCTAAAATTTAGGGCTCTTCCCATGACATGTGATGAAATGTGATGTGGAATATTTTGTAAATAGCACATTACATCCCGACCCTTTCCCGGAATTTGAAAAAAAAAAAACTTAAAACGATCGTACTGGACATTCCAAAATGTAAAACAAACAAAAAAATTTTTTTTTTTCATTATTAAACAAACGCGAAAAAATTTCATCGACATTCAAAGAAAAATTGGTTGTGAGAATTCGTATATTTTACCTCACAGTGAGTATTAATACACCCGACACCAGATCTGGACTTTTTAGTTCATTTTACAAAGCGTTGCCCGGGATTCTTCTACAAAATCCTAAATTCATATGTTGGTTTCTATATTTCTCTACTTTCGTGGTAAATTAAATTTTAACTTTTGTTAATTTCAAAAATCGAACACCACAAAGAAAAACAATTTCCAGTATTGTACGCTTCCATGTGCGTCATTACGAATTATTTTAAAATCCAGGCAGAAGCAATCGACATACAGAATGACACATAAATAAACGTAGCTCATAAGTAAGATCTTTGAATTGTTTGGTTTTCATTTCACTTTTAGGTTATGTACTCGAAAACTATGTTCTTCACAGCCTTCACATAATAATTTTGCTTCCACGATTCCACCTTTCATTGGTTTCTCCACGTCACGTGACGCAATCGATCACTGAGCATCGCAGTCGAAACAGTGATGCGAGTAAAGATTCATGAAATCGTTAATGAAATTTGTGCTTTTTGGTATCGCTTTAGATAAGGTTATTTCTAAAAATATGTTTAAAAAATGCTTAAACAAAATGAACATTATTGAAAAACGACTCGCCTGACGTCGCTCCTACAACATTGCCTGTGTAAAGGCAGATTGTATAGTTTTCTTATAATTTGTTTTGGGACGAAATTCTATTCTTTTTATTGATCCGGGTTCGTTTTTTACTGCATAACGCCTTCAAGAAAGGGTGTCAACAGTTCAGATTCGTTTTGTCTTATATTGTACAGTTTTTTATTGTTGTTGATTTTTTTTAAGGACAGTGTAAGATAACGAACTTGGTAATAACAAGATGGGAGATTTCACTACGGTAGGAAACTATTGGAAGACGTTATCAAAGGCTTTAGAATTTGAATCCAATGATTTCAGGTGTGAATTCGTTAAATGTTTTATGGAGAAAGAAACCATGAAACGTTCATTTAAAGGATTCTACATTTCGTCCTCATATTTTTTGTGTCGGACTAATTGATTCCCTTGTTTTAAATATATTTGAATTTATATTTTAATAAATAACTTTTATTCATTATTCGACTTATCAATTTCATTAGATTACATCAATATTCATAGTAAATAAACTTACAAACAATGTCACAAAAAGCAGAAATTGGACTATATCATAAATTGTGTATTTGCGATTGTTAAGTAACCTGACGTGATAAACTAAATGTCATTTTTAAATTCGGCAAAGAAATAATAACCTAAATCGCCTTATTTGATGAAAACCGCAGACGCAAAGTTAAATTTCGTAGGTTTGTGTTGTTTGATCCGTGAATGGCGGGTGCTGATGGGGGTTTCCGTCGACGAAGATGACTTAACTGCTCTCTGCTGAGAAAAACTAAAAGCTCGCGATGAAACAAAGTCAACCGTCCTATTCGTAGACGCAGAACGCCTTATGTCCTACTGCGTCACAATTACAATCCCACGACAATTACAATATATTTTGGAAAACGTGCGGAACTTTTTGGTTCAGTCAGTTACTTTCTCTAATCATTTTCTACATTTTTCCCATCCGTTTTGTGAGTCAACGGAAATTTATAGACAAACGTGGAACATGACGGACATTACAAGCGCACGATGCATAACTTAAAGATGCATTTTGCACCTTTATGACAAATTTCTACATTGCGCATGCCGAGAAGTTTATTAAATGTCATATGCATAAAACTTACCCGAATAGCCAAAATTAACATTCAGGCAGTTAAATGAGCTCATTCTGTTTTAAAGGTCATAATTTTTCTGAAATAAAAATGAAAAGTAATTATGAATACCGTTATTTCGTTTAACAGAAAATGTGAATCAAACTCTTCTCATTTATTTTTACTGTTTATAGTTTATTAAAAAAATACGTCAAACGAACAATAATTACGCCATTTGTGTTCTCTTCTTTTTCTTTGGAGTCCTAAAACATAATATGATGCTATGTTTAATAATGAAATAATAAACATTTGTTTACGATGCATTTAATTTCATTCCTTACTTCATGAACGATATTGAAAATTTTTAAGTATATCATAAGACCTACTTTGCACGATACACAATACTTGTCGTGATGATTAAAAAAACACAATGTTTCCAAATCTGAATTTGAGTCTTCGTGAGGTGTAAAAACAAATATTAACATCGCAACATTACAATGGAACATGATGTAAAACGTAAATATTAACACAAAATAATAATAATATTTTCGCTATTACATTTTTTATTACAGCTGACGAAGGATTGTATCAGAGACGAAACTTCGCATTGAAAGAAATCACAATAAAAAGTGAGTTTCGTCCAAAGAAGGTCGTCTGATGATATACTTCACTTCTATAGATTTCATGAAAATAAGACGTAAATAATAGAATATTGAACACTCAGATGGAAGAAACGGTCTGATCGTCAAAGCCGTGGCTTCACACTCCGAAAACCTCCAACACCGCTCCTACTATCGGATTTCTTATTATAGACCCCTCACTTTGAACTGCTATAGAAGGCACAAACAAAATCATAGAAAAAAATAATTAAAATATTCTTGTGCATAGACGTAAATAAACAAAATAGTTCTATGAATGATTAATACTTTTAAAACAGCAGAAATGTTTCAAAAATACGCTAAATTTTCACAGCTTTTCCCGATACGTACACTTTACTAATTTTTATACAATAAACTAAAAGTGTCGAAAATAATTCTTATTCAGCGAATGATAACTATTATATTTGTAACAACATTTAAAAATTTCAAGCTTCTATTTGCAAAATATAAGGAGTAATTAACATTTTTCGAAAACTTTGCTAAAGCGACCGGATTCGTTTTTAAGGAATAAAATTTATACTGTCGCCTTCAGGAAAATGCCGTGATCACATGATCAATGAATTTAAACGTTTAAAACTTAGTATGCAACCACAAAAAAGTGATAAACAGAATAAGTGATGCCTCAGCCGGGAAGTACAGTCTGGTGCTGTTGTCGCGCGCGCACAGATCACACTGAACGGCGTCCTCAGCTGAGGTGGCGCTGAACGCGGAAAGAAATAGCAACACTCATATACTACTCCTGCTACCACCACCACAGTCGTAAACATTACAAATACCGGAGTCTGCTCTTACGTGGAAGGTGGGCCGGCAATGAAAGCTACATGAATAACAATTTAGCTTTTTCTATTCAATTATTGGCAGAACAAAATAAGTATGTATGTACGTATTCTCTACGCGGGGAGAAGATATTTGATGACTTTCGGTGTCAGATGCAAATGGCGACTAGACGGGAATCGAACCGAAGACTCCTCTGCATATTGTTAACCTCTACACCACAACTGTATTCACCGTTTCCACCTGAGACACATCGAACCCCAGACAGGAGATACGTGAACCAGGAGGAGGCAATTGCACTACACTTCACTTTTCCCGGCTCGTCGCCCTTTTTACCCGACCAAAAGTTATCGCAAAAAAGAAGTATGTGTTTCTATAAATTTCTCGACACAACCATACTTAAAAAATTTATACGACAATCACTATAAAATAGAAATTTGGAATATTAGAACTATTAGAAATAAGAGTCGTGTTTTAGTTACAAACTGCCATGTATGACCACGTGAAGTGTAATAAACTAATTTACTCTCCTAAAGCAAGCAAGGGACGTATTCCGTGAATTCCGATCAACGGTCCTAAGATTAAAAGGTGGATTTAATATTTCAATTTTACTTTACTCTTAACGATAAGAATAAAAATAGTTAGCTACGAGTTATAATACCAACAAAATACGAACAAATTCGTCTTTAATAAAACATAAAAAAGTTCATTCATTAGTTTGTTCAATTACTCGCAAAATATTGTTTATAAATAACTCCAAATTGTCCCACATATCGAGTGATCGTTTGATTCTAGAGATGACATGCTAGAATGACTGGATCAAGAAGAAATGGAGTTGATTAAGTGATGTAACGATGTCTTCACACATCTTACAGCATCAACAATATTTCGTAAAATGAGTATACTTTGAACACAATGTTTGTTTGTCGTTTGGTTTGATTTATAATATTACACATGGTGAAACACGCTTCTGTTTCTCAACTGATGACTTCGCTTCTCAACCCCGATGAACAATTATCGAGTTCGAAATATTGATAAAAACTAATCAAGAGTTCTGTGTCCAAACTTAAATCAATGATTATACAATAGAATAGGAGGTAACTGTAATATAAAATAATCCGAACTAACGATACATTGCATAACAACAGCTATCAACATCTATTGAGTTAACAGCTTAAGTGGATAGGGGAGTTCATATAGGGACAATTGGTTTATGGCGTCACAACGTGATTGTCTCTTCAATTGTCTACGGGAGGTGGTAACCCCCTCATCCCTTCCCCCCCCCGGGGTCAAACAAACAAATATCAAAGCGGTGGAGCCTACATTGTACATGAAATTATTTTCTCCACACGTTGTACATTGAACATGAAACACTATGATGCGAATCAAAATATCGCCTAAGAAATAAATAAATATGACTCATTTGTTGGACAACAGTTTGGAAGAAAAACACAAAAACATCTCGTGCCGGTCCGATCAAAATGGCGTCCGATCAAAATGGCGTCCGATGGCTAAGAGAAGTTGAACAGTGCCGATCTATTCATTTTATTAATGTGAATTTTCTTTTGAACGACATATTCTTCAGTAACGTGTTCAAAACTATTAATTTCATACTTATATGATCTTCTTCTTTGATGTCTCTCAAAATAACTCGAAAGGATTAACTCTTGATTACTCTCTCGTCCTCATCCGAGTGTTTTCTCCTCCGATCTTCCTTCGGGTGCAGACGAATATACACCAAATATAAGCGTCATTTTTATTATTATTATTTTTTCTTGGGGTTTTAGGGCTCGCCAACATCAAAGTCATTAGAGTCTTAAATCACCATCATCATTATTATTATTATTATTATTATTATTATTATTATTATTATTAACTTCAAATTTAGAGCGGTTTCAAATTTTACGATTCATTGGAACATTTTTAGAATAATAATTTCATAACGGTACGTATTTGTCAAACAACTGTACAACTATAATCCATTAAAAGTAAAATTCGATAAATATTCTTCAGATATTATTACAAATAGGAACCTATTCTTGTTCATTTTAGTTGGGAGGGGGATGTCATTATTCTGTTTCGGGATATAGAAATATTAAATTCACAACTGTCTTCGGGTTCTTTGATCGGAAGTGATCGAATGGTCCCTTGCTTGCTTCCAGAGAGTACATTAGTATACTCGTATTATCCTCCGCGTGGTCATACTTGGGTCTTACGTAGTTTGACTACTTTTTGATAATAAATTTTTGTTGACATTATTACTATTTTCCAATGAACAATATTGTCTCCTTTTCTCCGATATCTCAACACCAATACAAGACTACGTATGAATATTATATTTCATCTTCTCAACCATGGATCCGATTTCCGATAAACTTGGGACAATTATTATTTTGCATGAATCGAGGGAAAGAATACAATGTTTTAGATGTCCTTCCCTCGACCAATGTGGAAAACCTTAGGGCCTGTCGTGGGACAGTTTATCTTGGAATAAACAAAATGCAATTCATGTTGAGGAAAAAATGATATTATCCTCCACAATTTTATTAGAAAACACGGTTACAAAAGTGGCAACAATAAGGAAACTTTCTGCCAAAACACGAAGACTGCCTTCCACTTTTGGATAAAAATGGGGTGTACAAACTAAATGGTAATGATTGCAATGCTGCTAATGCCAGGCAAACGGGAAGGAAGATCATCAGATTGTATTGACACATAAGGGCTTGGAAGAGAAATACTGAATTATCAACCTTCGCAATTCACTCTTTTGACCCTTCTTCACAATTTCACATTTGACATTTAGAAAACAAAGGTCCCACCTTAAATGTTTACGAAACCCTAGAAATTTGAAACTTTTTCGTAACCTTTTATTCATCTGCCTCAAAGAACAGAACGAAGGAGAAAACATTACCGATCCCACTGTCCATTCGCTCCGCTACTGCTCTTCCGTTACTCCATTTTACATTGATTCAGTCGCGCCGACCTGACCTAACCTAACCTAACCTAACCTAACCTAACTTCTTCGTCCCACGTCTTATACCTCGACCCACTCCGACGCTCTTCTTCTGAGCGAATGGACGCATCTCAATTTATCTTGAATTACGAACGTTGATCCCGAAAGTTTTACTTTTGGGTAAGTTTTATTTTACATTATTTTGCTCTTTCTAAGTTTAGGTTTATTCATTTTCAAATTGTATATTGTATTATTTAAAGTTCTTGTATATTTATTTTGTTTATTGTTGTAGAACACTGATGATAGGGAAGGATCCCCGAAACATCTCTGTACAGTAAAATAAATCATTTATTAAAATTGTGAAAGATAATATCATTTTGTTTCCTCAACAAAACTATACAAAATATAGACTACATCTGCAAATGTTAAAATACAATTCGTTCGTACAAAGTCCTACTTGATCGTCATAGAAAGTAAAGCATTTAGTTTACTTTTAATGTTGTATGTATAGAAAATTTGAAAATGTATGTGGGTGTGAGGGTATATATACATTATTTCAGATTTTCAAGATGAAATATAAAATAAGATTTTGTTTGTATGATTATAACCTACGATTGTTAATCACTGAAAGGGTTATTCACTCCTGATTTTTTGACGTATGAAGCAGAGCGTAAACCATAAGCGACTTTTTAAAGAGTCCCATAAATCGTTTGATACAGTTTTGTTTGTTAGATGTCAAAGAAAACAAAACTCTGGTGGAAGCTTTCGGAATTACAGTCGCCATATCTCGATGCGTGAACCCCATAGCGATCTTCAACACCCGTGAATTGAGCTTTTACCCCGAATTCCCGAATGGAAATTCACGCGAATGGAAAAAGCTTTTTGTGAAAGCATTTATGTTTCGACAAAGCAATACGAGAAATAATGAAAGATTGAAACATTCATTGTAATGTACGAACTTGTCTGTCCGGGACAAACCGCGACTTAGTAGATACAACTACCAACTGCCTGCCAGAGTACGACAACGACTCAGGTCTGTACGACTCTTGACATTGCCCTGAAGAAGGCCACAGCATGATGGCCGAAACGTTGGTAGTTGTATCTACTAAGACGCGGTTTGTCCCGGACAGACAAGTTCATACTGACTCTGGCCGCGGAAGCCTAC
>NNCF01133633.1:26389-39688 GCA_002313205.1 Laupala kohalensis
CTTTCGTTGGAGGAGGAGGAGGAGCTGAACTTGTCAACTGAAAGCGTCCTCTGATACTTTTATTGAGTTTGTTTCGCAATTTCACCGCTCTCGAGAAAGAAAGAAAGGAAGGCAGAACTTATGGGTCCGGTGACTGGGAATTAAAAGAACTAATTTGGTAAATGTCAGAGTGTGTATACGATGTGTGGTAACATTAAATGACCAAAAGCCAGAAATTGTTCTAAGGGTTCATTGAAGATGTGCTTGACGCTCGAAGAAGAACACACATTGCCTTCTTTTGCAAAATACATGCTGGGTATTCTCTCCATGATAACATTTTGAGGAAGATGTATTTTGTCTTCTCCAATTCGTCCATTGAGACGTTTTCGAAATGTCACGAGATTGCTCCATTTGTCAGTAACGTTTGTCTGAAGGTGAAATTGTTGTATTTGAACGAGGAATGAACAAGATGATAGTTTCCAGCAATAAAAGAAGTGAAGGACATTCTAAATATTTGGACAACAATAAACAATCTGTCCCTATTCGTATCGAATGTCGCACGTGGTTCGCTCGTAAGAGACGTAAGACAAATGGATACAGAAGAAACCCGTTCGTCTACTAACAACCAGATCCTCGATGTCTCCCAGAGAAATGAAGAGGTCACGTGAATTTTCTAATACTTTATTCCTTCTCACATTCCGATTGATATCCATTAATGTTTGCGGACTAATAGTATTATAGTGTATCCTCAATCCCTTACTTTTACTCATGTAATTGAGGAACGTTTTTGGAAAACATCAACTTCACTCCCGTAGGGGTGAATTTTCATAAAATCCTTTCCTAGCAGACATTTTGGATAGTTCTTCGTGTCACACTTTTCCCAACCCCCACCTTTAGGGGTGTCGTGGACCTCTTGAGATCTGAAGGGTTCATAATGTCATTGGAGAGACTCTTGTGCATCTCAGAATACACAAACAACATGGACTCGACCCCAATGTCGGTCTTTCCGTGTCTCGCCCTACCCACCCCAAGCTCTGAGGATACCGAACCCCTATGTGATATAAATGTCTTGAACGTAATGACATTGGTAGTTTTCAATTCTTTTCAACTCTAAAACTAAGAATCCGATGCAATTACGTTTCAAAATTAGTTTTCAATTATTTTTATCCATCTACATATTTCCACCCCCAGCCCTCGAAAGGGGTGCTAGTGGTGTGTATCTTTCACGAGGGTTGAATTTAGACTTATACGATATCGGGATTTCACTCTCAACTCAGCGACGCCGAAAATTATGGACTCGTCACTGGTATCTATCTTTCATGGCATCACCTTCCCTAGGGGTGCTGGGGTTTGGACTTAGCAATATGTCGCTACTAATTTCAGCGACACAAAAAACTACGAACGAAAAGAGCGGAAGTGCGTAACCGTGTCCTCACGCTCGTCCTCCTTGAGGACGCCACACAGTATTGATCGTTTTTTAAACCGCACTAGCTCGCAAATGATGCTTCGGAGGAAAAAACATGTTCAAACATTTTTTGTAGGCAATTTCATAAACTATACAATCCATTATAGCTGTTTTTACGATAAAACGCATCGCTGATGAGATATTCTCGAAAAACCGTTTATCGTGACTTTTGACCTCGAATAAATTGTTTAGCAAAAGTCGGATCGATGAGGACTTTTGATATTTCATTTTAAATGATGACCTTAAGATGTATATAAAATTCCATGTCTATGCGATTTTTCTTTTTTGTGGAATGTCTATTTTTCCTGGACTACACCTCTCACCCCCACGGACGAATATGAACCCCTTCCTTCTTCGTAAGGGTGAGGCTCTGGCCGGGGGGTGAAGCGGGTGGCAGTTGATCTTCATGTCAGGAGCGCCATTTTATTCAACTTAAATCCTAAAGGAGATCCTCTACAAGTGCAACCATGGAACACTACTAGAAACACAAACTGTATTGCAACAGCCGTTTTCTTTTACACTTTGTACTGAGCACATCCTTATCTTTGTTTCTAAGTTTTTATTTTGGTCCACACGAGTTGAAGTCACTCACCGACGGTCGATGGAGTTACGAAATACTCTTTTAAAATGATTTATTAAAGTGTTTTCACTATTTGAACGTTAAACGCGTAAACGAAATAATGCGTTTTAAGAATATTTACTGTTTTTATATAATTAGTCTCTTTATTTGACGCTATTTCTGTTATTTTTACATTGATGGTTTAGATACAGATGGATGGGCGTATGGTGCAGAGGTCTATTCCAGGCGAACGACATTTTGCCATGTATCAATCTCGCGTATTTGTTTACTATTTACACGATCCGAAAACACTCCAGACCACATCGAAACTCATTGTCGTAGTTCAACAAATTTACACAAAATATCCACAAATTACGCACCTCACCTTCTCTTGTGTGACGGGTGAAAATCAGAATAAATGCACTTCAGTTGGTGAGAGAGGTGCGCGGACTTGAATTGATATTTGCTTAGCGATGGCGAACTTTGACATTCATGACGGATCCCGAGAAAATATCGATTGCGAGGGAACGGAAGTGGCCGCTGCTTTTGTGTGAAACGTTATCTGCGTCGATGTTGACTCAGCTGACAAAAGTGCTTAATGCCCGCGCTTTTGTATCGGGGCAACTCCATTATCTGTCGCGGCAGCCGACAGCTGTCCGACGGCGAAGGAATCGAAGCTCAAAGTTTCCATCTCTGAGGAAACCCTTCGCACACCGACAACACGGAAATTAAAGGACGCTCCAATGCACTCCTACAACAGTTCTCCGATTACGAGATCGCGAGGAACCCAGATGCACTGCACTCTAACGTACATTTACTCAAACTCACTAACCTAACCTCATTTGGCAAATGCCTAACACAAATTGTCAACTCCTACGAATTTAAGTAATCTTCAAATAAATATTTATTGTAGTCATAAAAGCGACTATTTGCTTAAAAGAAATAAAAGTTATAATAACACAATAAACTAGGACACAAGGTAATATTCGTTCCACACACAGAAGGAAGAGAATAGCGCCACAAGAGCTATTGAGTGCATTAAATTGACGGCCAAGGTTGCCGATAGATGCAAGTTTTCAGAAATCTGAATGTCCTGCCAACATAACGCAAGGTATCATTACTCTTACGGATGATGGCGAAGAAAAGTGCTGACTACACTGTGCACAAGCGCCATAACAACATCAAGCCAAGTAGACCGACAAAAAATAAATTAATAATTTATTGTCAAGAGAGATGTTACAAACTGCCTGTGAATGTGTTGAGGACGACAAAGTAATTTACAGCGACTGATATACAATAAACTAATACACATAGTGCATTTCTGTTCATGATTTTCTCAAGATAAATGTCTCAAAGCAAAGAAAGATAACTGTGATCAGCCGAAATGAAGTGAAGTTGGTACTAGCATTAAAATTATTTAGCTTCTTAGTACAAAAGGGAGATTAAAAACTTACCGCAAAAACACAAGAAAGAGCGAGACCACTGTTGGCAGCTGTGACCGAGTCACGCAGTAAAACAACAACCAATCCAGTCAATGTAACAGTCACAACTGCAATCATATCCATACGAAACGTAAACCAACAGTAAAATACAAATAGGCAAATGTCAATTTTAGCGCTTCATAAATACACGGATGCGTTAAATATGTAGATCCGTAAAGACGTTTGGGGTGTGGTTTCAATATGTAGCGACAAGAAACTCCCACCGGAGGCCTCATTAGGTCTAGAAAGAGGTTCATCATCAAACTAAGAGAACTTTTAGTGGATGTAGATTGATTGCGCATCGCGAATGCAAATAATGAAATCGCGAGAAATATCTCTGGACGAAGAAAATAAAAAGGAAATTGACGAAACGTCGACATTTATTTATTTTTGTTTTGATCTTACCTCAAAAACTATCTGAATATTACTTTTTCAATTAATTTGAAGGTTTTATCGCGACGAGAAAGATATTTCGTAAGAGAAAAAAAATTGGCTTCACTTATTATAATTACTGAGAAATAATTAGAAATCGTTTCCAGACATAATTTCCAAATAGAAACATAATTATTATGCTACGTCCATAAGTAAATAATGTTTCATAAATTTTCATAATAAACCTTTTTTTCTTTTCTGCGGTGGAAAATCTGAAACGTGCCGCGTAACTCCTCCTCCTGTTAAGAAAAAATAAGTCAATGTTTAAGACAGTCACAAAAAATTGTTTTAAAAAACCTAATTAATTATTTGTAGCTCTCTTAATTTGATTTCGTCGTTTCCATTTATTTCAGTTTTAATTGTATCTTTCGTGACCGTCTTTTCCGAACGTCGTCGGCTGCAGAAGCTGTTAACAGACTCTCACTTTGCGCCGGCCGCATCTAAATATTTATGAAATAAACAGGAAACAGATGAGAGATAAATGCGATCTTGAATTCTCCACGAAGCAAGAAAAATGAAACAATATTTATATGACCCTCATAGGGACACATTTCCAAGGACCCCACGA
The DNA here is from genome assembly GCA_002313205.1 of Laupala kohalensis. Lineage (NCBI taxonomy): Eukaryota > Metazoa > Arthropoda > Insecta > Orthoptera > Trigonidiidae > Laupala > Laupala kohalensis. Next base: position 30,874 of record NNCF01133633.1, read on the forward strand.
CTCAGAAGAAAAAGAGACCTTCTCGGATCCAATTGCATTCGTAAATCGAAATTATGAATAATCTCAAAAGTTACAAACGAACATTATCTTCTACTATTGTTTTCTGTAATGTATTCCGTTAATATGCTCAAATGTTCAACTTCATTTACGCCATGTCATTCTACCGCCTCTGACGATTAGGATCCCCGTTGTTATTCCTCTGACGATGGAAACAGAGCGCAGTGGAAACAGAACGAAGGACATTTCGGTGGTGTATTAGAGACACGTCGTTAAAATATTCAAAGTTCAAATCGAAATTGAAGTAGTCCTTTCACTTTTCTAACGCAATTTGAGAGACAAAAATCTTATTTCAAATATTGAGTCGTTGTTTATTGTTATTTACCTGAGAGGTAAATTTTTGAAGTGAGGGACACAGGGACAGGCGTAAGAGAGTGGAAATGGTTCACTATAATTCGCTTGCAAAAGCGAAACGAAGGAATGAGGAAGAGAAGGGAAGGGACGATAAAGAGGACAAGGACGAATGGGAAGTTAGAAAACTCCACTTGCATCCGACGTGATTCGAACCGCTGTCTCTTAGAGTAAACTCCGAGATACGATAACATGCAAATTAATGAAATGCATTACCTCGGAATTATTCTTTATATTTTATGAGCCTAAGGTTCGCATTTTCACAACATTTTATTGCCATATTTTCACTGATACGCAGCGTTTCAACCTCTTTTTAGGATATTTTTCAAACGTGGACATAAGTCTCGAAAGGAAAAATAACACTTCGTTACCATTGCGATGACAGTGCAATGACATTGCGACATAAAAGAAAACAATATTTCCGCATCTATCTACATTTAACTTCCCATTAGCGGTTTGTTTGTAAATATCATTTCTGATATTCAATATTTTTTTGTAATAATTTGTTTCTTTATCGAATGGTATAGGTCCACGGAACAATTAGTTTCGTGATAAAATTCATTTTCCCCCAAAAATACTGCGTGAGATTTTAACGACTACTGCCACTGTTCTGCGTCTTGACTTAGTGAAGCTCAAAGAACATTCCTCAAATACATCGTCGCATTTGACGAGTCAGAGAGCTAAAGTGTCCCAAAGCCTCGATGACTAATCCTCTTCTACTCCTCTCTCTCTCTCTCTCTGATTCTCTCTGCAGCTCTATCTGGAGCGAAGTGGCTTCGTCTACTCTGTTTGCACGAAGGGGGGGGGGTCCTCTCCGCTCCGACTTGTTATAGAGTGTTAGAGCCTCCCTGCTAACAGCTGAACAGCTGAACGACGGCGAGTGCGGCAGGCGATTCGCATTTGTTAGCACTGTGACTCGGGTTCAAAGAAACCACACGAGGGGCGCACCAGTCGATTTTTTTTGTGGGGCTTTACGGCTCATGTCGACATCAAAGGTCATTAGAACCCTAATGTACTTGTACAGGTAGGGAAAATGCAGTTACGCACTAGGGAGAGCCAACATGACTCCTCGAATGATTCAACCCTACCCACTAAAAACCCTCCCGATCTACAACACACCAAAACATACATAAAATGGAGGGGGGTGCTAAAATGAGGGGGTCACATAACATGAGGGGGGACAAAGAATAAGGGGGGACAAAAAATGAGGNGCCACTGCCTGGCACCGGAGGCACGAAAGTATCGATACTTCAGCCTTCGATACTCCATACTGAATACTTGATACTAATGGGGATTTCCAGTTCCAAGGCTAACTGCTGACTGTAGTCGACTACAGTCAACATTGCGAGCATTTTTTCCATTCGTGAAAACTTTTTCAGTCAACTTTTTCCATTCTTGAAAAAAGTTGACTGAAGGCAACTTCCCTTGACTTCCCTGAGGAGGAGAGTTGCGTGAAGTCAGAATAATGGATAGTATCATAAAGACTCAGAAGAATCGCGCTGGGCTGAGGATGAGAGTTGAGTCCAGTCAGACGATTCGAATTAGAAGAATCGCCAACTATTCCCTTGTTTATTAAGCATTTAGTGACCGTTTACCTCACAAAAAGCGTTTGAGTAACCCAACGCGCATGCGCCAACCCACAAGTCGACTTCTGCCACCACTTTTGCATTCCGTTCGCGTTTCCGAGCGAAGTTCACTACAATCAGCCGAGAGTTGAGTACAGTCAACTTTTCTGGTTGTGATTTTGGAAAGCCCCATCAGGGTCGTGGTATCGAGTAGGTATCGATACTTTTGGTTTCGATACCCGATACTTTGCGCTTTATGTAAAAAGACAATAAAAATTGAAATTTAAAAAAATTTAAAAAAGAAATTCCGGTTTGTCGGTGATGATGCACCACAATGGATCCAAGGAAAAATGCACATACAATAAGGTTTCGTTTCTACATACAATAACAACACATATGCAGAATTTCACGCCAGATATGTCTGACTGAGACTTGCTGCCGACGCATCATCGCAACTGTCGCTTATTTTGGTGGGGCTTTACGGCTCATGTCGACATGACAAAGGTCGTTGGAGCCCGAAAAACTTGTACAGGTAGGGAAAATGCAGTTACGCACTACGGAGAGCCAACATGACTCTCCCCGCGTGTGGGACTCAACCATATACCCACTGAAAACCCTCCTGATCTACAACACACCAAAAACATATCTCACAACATACATCGAACATATCTCACAACATACATCAAACATATCTCACAACATACATCAAATGGAGGGAGGGCTAAAATGAGGGGGGGCAAAGAATAAGGGGGGACAAAAAAATGAGGGGTAGAACAAAAAATGAGAGGAATGAGGAAAATGAATGATAGGGTCGGGATCGAAAAGAACAAGAGGTGACCAAGGGAGGTCAGGAAAGAGAAAGGAAGGAGCCTCGCACAAGTAAGTGGAAGTAATGCCAGACTCAGTTCGGGGCCCCGTGAAATGACTCTAATTGGAATTCTGAAAACCTCAAAAACTGTTACTTCCGTCAACTCTTTTGATAAAAAAATTTCACGATTACAACACCGTCTGTAAAATACCGTTTAAAAAAGAAAGTAAAAAGACACAAGAGACGATGTTTTCACGTTTCGAATACTTTTGTTAAAACATCCACCAACGAAACCAACACGAACTTTTCTTTTTTTTTACTCTTAAAATATGTTACAGATTCGATTTTTTAATATAATAGAACATTTCCATTTCAAAATTTTATGACATAGATTCATTGAAATACACGAAAGACATTTTTATTTCAGACTCAAAGATTGAATGAAATTCATTCAAATCTTCCATATATGGAGGTACTGAAGAAAAAATATATTTCATCAACAATGTTTTTCATTTCAACTTCTTTTTCTTGAAATACATTTTTGGATCGCTAAATCCAACAAACAATATTTCATCTCTGGAACTCCGGAAGGAAATATTAATAATAATAATAGAAAAACGCAAGTGGAACAAGTGAGAAACGCTCTAGAAAAATATTTCTGTTAAAAGCAACTCGTATCGATCCTCGTCCTTCACGGTGTTGACACTAAACGATGCCACGACGCAAAACCCGATTGCGTTCATAATTACAGGAGTTTTTTGAGACTGGAATCCTGCTAAAACTCGTAGTTGGAATCCGCAAAATGTGGGCACCGCCTTCAGGGAAAACTCAGACGAGAGACTTAACTGTGCAACTGTTGTGTTCGTTAGCAACGGCGTAAATATTCATTAGCAGCTCACTCGTTCTTCGTTTTGAGTGGAAAAGTGGACGGTGGCCTCGTCATCGAACTTCACATAAAAGAGTGAAATCGGTCTCAACTAACGAGAAGATGGAATTGAATTGCGCTCTGCGATTCGTAAACAAACATCCACGTGGATGCGAGTGTCAGCAACACATCGTAAGTCAAAACGAAAAGCAGACATAAATAAAATAATTCAGAGCATCGTCTAATTTTTTTTTCTTCTTAATTTTATTACTTGTACACGATTTAAAAATCAATTTCCTCGAATACTTTTATTTCAAGATATCAATTCATTATATACAGTTTCAAATCTATATTTATTTAACCCAACAAGTTTTCTCGCAATTACGTGAACAGCGGAGGGAATGTAAAATTAGCGAAAGAATTTTAATAATTATTCCAAGAAATAATTTATATAAATTGACACTAATATTGATAAAATTTATTGTAGTGCTCTGCAAAATGAATGACAAAATAAAGAAAACTTTAAGGTAGAAAGTAGTGAAGGCGCAGCAGATAGAGAATAAAATCACTAAAAAGTATCTGAAACCGCCAAAAGAATAAACAGAGTAACAAAAATGTTCTTATTGTAGGAAACATAACCTCACTTGAAGGAAACATAACCTCACCGGCGGCCATTTAAATGAAATAATTGCAATTATAATTGATGGTGTAATACATTGCGTCTTACGGAGAAAACACTTTTATCTGTTTCAAAATGAGTCAAAATTTTAATTCAGGAAAGTGATGGAAGTTTTCTTTAGACAACTATTATCTGTATGTCATCGAACATTTCAGAAAAAGAGATATTCAACTTCATCTGCGGTGAGAAGAGAGGCATAAATCACGAAAGTGCTGGCTGCATCCATGTTGTTCTCACACGCGTTCGTGCGTTTCCTCAATTCTGTTTATAACATTTAGAAATAGATAGAAATTAAATCGTGATTTTTCATCATCGTCATTCAAAATATTGGGTAACGATGAAGACATAGGAAACGAATATCCTTCTGGGTGATTTGACTGACTTCGATGCGCTTTTCTCACCTGCTATAATGGTTTTGCTATAACATAAATAATAAATAATCAATTACAATTATGTTGTTAGTTGTGATGCATTTTTATGTCACATAAAAAATATTATTCACATTCAACTTGAAAATAAATTGTGGAAACGCGAACAAAACTGACGCAAAAAATAATTCGTAATTTTTTTCGAAATATTTAATTTAAATATATATTAAACATTTAAATCATTGTAGGATAGCGATGCGTGGAAACTGCTCCAGCCCTTAATCGCCATTTCAGAAAAAGGAACGCAGTCGAGTTAGTTCTCTTCAATTTCGAAGAAGAGTTTGTTGTTGTTTTTTCTTTTTGGTTTTTCGAGGATATGAATGTATATCTTCCCATATGTTAAATTTACTTTTTACAAATTCGTGTAACCAGCGACGACCTAGAATCTATACTTCGACCTTCAAATGCAAGCGATAAACATCGGCCGCCCAACCGCCCAGAGTGCGTCAGCGCTGTACGGAATCCATCTCTCGTTTATTTAGAGCTTCTTCCTATTCCTTTCTCACTAAGAGCAGCTGTCTCATTCCCTTCCACCCGCTTTTCCCAATTTCATGAGTCAGAGTTATTTTCAATTTTGTCTTCTCACGTTTCTGCGGTTTACCTCTTTTTCACTCGCATCACGTACTTTGTACACGCGAAGGGACGTCCAAGTGCTCTATCTTAGAATCATCCAACTAATGTGAACGTTACATGCGCTTATTATGGAATGAAAATTGTTCAAATTGTGTAATTTATATTCAAACCTTTTTTTTTTAATTTGCATATTTATATAAATGTTTGGCACATTTTACATTTCATTTTTTCTCTCATTAGACGTTCCTCACAGTTCACTACAAGTTTACGAATCGAAGCGACGTAAGACAGAATTTCAGAAAATGTCTCACGTAGTATTAATTAGTATTAATTATTAGAATTGCAAATTCCAGCATGTTATGGCATAATCCAAAATTTTCATTTCGACATGGAATTTTACTACATATAAAATAAATGACTGAAAATAAGGAAGTTTCATCTCCAAATAAAGATTAATTTCTTTCTATTACACGTCTTATCTGCTCATATTGATAAGTAAGGCAGTAAATAAAAAATATTTTGCTGACAATACTTGTTGAAGTCATTCCGACTAAAAAAGTTATGAATCACGCACATCTCTTTCCTTAACATTTTCACTAGTTAATTCTCCATATGTATTTCGTGGACCGCTTTGAAAAAGCACGGTTAGAACAAATATCGCCACGTTAAAATCATGGAGTTATATTACCCCCTAAAAAATCTATAAGTACGTGTGCGAGCGTGATCGCTTATCACCAAGTCATCCCGGGTCCAATTCCCGGTGAAGCCAGAAAAATTTGTAGCTTTTCATTTCCACGTCTCAGTTTAAATCGCTGTGATGTATGAAAAGTTCACCCTCTGCAGCTTACAATAGCAATTGTAATACTCGGATACAGCAATCTAGATTCTATCTAGACGGCATTCCCCCACCCCGAAATGTGTCACAATGTGTCTAGTGAGCGAAACTCACACAGAACTGAACGCTACTAACACTCGTCCTCGTGGTCCTTAGTTGGCCGAAACGAGAAATACATTAGAATCTATGTTCTGTAACTAGAAGCACAAACGTTATGCACATTTGGAACATGCAAGGCACAACTCGTATTTCCTTCCGTGATCCTTTTCTGCGCTTTCTACATGTTTCAATTCGTGTTATTCCTCTTCCTGGGAGCAAAATTATATTTTTTTTCCACTGCAGTGAAAGTGTTGTGTTCAGCCAACGAAACATTGTCATTCAATTCACTCGCAAAAAGTTTTCCCATTCTATGTTTATAATTCACACAGCAGTACCAACATTGAACGCACATAAGAAAGAATGCAGATATTAAAAAGAAGAATATTAACCATGCATTACAGTATTTTGTTTTGTTTCTTATTCAGTCCAATGACAATTTTGTGACAAAGTATACATTATAAGTAATAAAAGATTTTGTCATTCTGTCCTTTTCTATTAATGTAAAAGGTCTTTTCGGCCGCATGGCGGCCATCTTCAGTGCTACAAAAAAAAGTTTACAAAATATAAATTACAAAATAAATATAATCATTCTCAAGACAATCTTCCCCCTTGTACTTCAAAAAGTTAATAATTTTTTTAATATAAAATGAAAATGTAAATGACTAAATAAAAACTTGAAATATTCTAAAATTAATTTACCCCCTTATTCTTTGAAAAATTAATAATTTTCAATATAATATGCAATAGGAACAGGAAATGAGAAAACTGGCAGCTCTGAGTCCTTTGGCAAGAGGTGGTTGTCTCCTGAAGGGTCGGGTTATAAAGGGAAGTTTCAGGAATTTCCATTGACGTCACGGGTTTTCCGTGTAAGTTGTTTTATGGCTAATTTTAGCAGTGGGGGGGGGAGGAAATATCTGGCATTTGATGATTGAGTGTGAAAATGTTGGAGTTAGTGAATTGTGAATATGAATGTTTTCTAATTTAAGTCTTTTCCAGTAATTATTTTCTATTTCTAAAATTCGGAAATCATTGACCGCGTGGAACGTGTGATTGTTTTCTATCAGATGAGTGGCGAAATGCGAATGTCCGATGAGGTGTATAAATGAGGACAGAATGACAAAATCTTTTATTACTTATAATGAACAATCTGTCAACATCAGACAAATTCCTCAAAAGTATATATTGTATTTAAAAATTGATAAATGCATATTATTATGCTCACTATTTAATATTAACTTGAATACAAAAGTTATTAATTGAAATGATTTATTTTTACTACCTTTTCAGTCTTAAATTTTATTTCACTAGTTTGCGACTTCATCAGGTGGTTGGTTTACACATAAGTCTGCACACAGTGTTCTAGTAACTGTCAGTATTCCTCTGGTACCTCTTATCTTCTTCTTGAGTTATTAATTTAATCCTGTGATAGTACGTAGTTTACAATAAACTTTGTAGTGCCTCAGTGCAGAATCCGATGCTGTTACCAGCACTCACTCCTTGGACGAGGACCATCTGGATACGATGTGGTTGGGAGAGTAATTGTCACAGACGTTACGTGTCCAAAATGACACACACACACACACACACACAACCACGACGGGTTTTGCTTCAACTCAAGTGGGGACACAGAAAACGCGTCGCGTATTTATTTATCAATATCATGAAAATTTTGTGTGCGGTTTCCGTCCTTTTGTAACATTGGTTTTAATTTTTTCTGCTGTTAAATATTATGTCATTTCTTTCGATTTTTTTTTGGGGGGTGGCTTTATGGCTCATGTCGACATCAAAGGTCATTGGAGCCCGAAAAACTTGTACAGGTAGGGAAAATGCAGTTACGCACTAGGGAGAGCCAACATGACTCGTCGAATGATTCAACTCTACCCACTAAAAACCCTCCTGATCTACAACACACCAAAACATATCTCACAACATACATCAAATGGAGGGGGGGCTAAAATGAGGGGGGCACATAACATGCGGGAGGACAAGAAATGAGGGGTAGGACAAAAAATGAGAGGAAAGAGGAAAATGAAAGATACCCTAGCCCCAATGGCGTCGGGATCGAAAAGAACAAGTGGTGACCAGAGGAGGTCAGAAAAGAGAAAGGAAGGAGCCTCGCACAAGTAAGTGGAAGTAATGCCAGACTCAGTTCGGGGCCCCGTTTTCGCCAAACATGTACTTACTAGATGTAAGTCCCCTGGGGGGATTTCTTTCGAGACATATTATTAGGATGTCGCAATATTTATGTACTATTTTTACCCGATTAAGTCACGAAACAAAAGGCAAACAAATTTGTATAATAGCAAATTAACTGGTATAACTTTAATATTAAATAAATTTAAAGTTAATAAATTTATTGTCAAAAAACAGTACAAACTGCGTATGACCACGTGGAGGACAATAAACTAATTGACTCTCCGGAAGCAAGCAAGGGACCTATCCCATCAATTCCGATCAAGGACCCTAAGGCAGAGGCGGATTCAAAAATTCCTAGATAAGATAAAAAGTTAGCTGCGAGTTATAATACATATATAATGTCAATATGTTTGTAATTT
>NNCF01133633.1:40108-69126 GCA_002313205.1 Laupala kohalensis
GCCCCTAGACAAAGCCTAGAGAACCTGTATAAGAAATCCGCCTCTACCCGAAGGAAAAACGGAGAAAAACCCGGGCCAGAATGGGCTTTTCATCACGAAGGTTATTTTCTGGAACAACATAATCTTATGTTTTAACTATGTACCTTTGTTTTGCCTTTTTTGTGATTGCATGAATTCAAATCCATGAAGAACGAAAATAAATTGGGACGATAGATCATTGCTACGAAGCTACCTAAAATTCAGTGAGCGTGAAATAAGACTGAATAAGTGAAAGCTATATAATTGAAACTAGCTTTAATAAACTCAACATCATTGTTAAAGGTATTAAACTGTGATAAACAGATTTTGATGAGTTACAAGATATTGTTTTGTGTAGGAATTAGAAGAAACAAAAAGTTGAAACGCAATTTGAATCATTAAAACGCTCCTATTATTTTTTTCCTATTTTAATTATTCATTTTATATATTCACTGAATTTGTCATCGCGTTTCCGTTTCGCAAGACGATGGAACTTCTTCCTTAACATTTTTTTCATTCTGTCTCGATATATTTCTTTGGAGAATCTGAATTTTGTTATTCCGTAATATTTTCACGTAAAATTTACTTTGTCTTGTGAATTCATTCATTCATTCATTCACGGAAGAATTTGTAAATTGGAAATGTAGCTTCGTGCGATGGGAAGCAGGAGGTGGGTGGTGGGACGGGTTCGACTTTTGTGAATTTCTTCTACATAAACTTCGAATTTGCGGTATCTTCTTTTTATCTTTGTCAAACTTGTGTAGTCCCGATAAATAAAAGTAGCTTCGCAGTTCGCGAGGACATAAAATAAGGAACAATTTCCTCTCCCCTATTAGCTACGTACGGAGTATTCCACTCGTAGTGGTCGTATCTTAATTTCGAGTGAGAAGAGCGTGACGGATATTCGAGATAAGCGTCGCGCCCCAGGCTGAAAACAACGCGTTCAGATAGATAAGGGAAGCTATAAATATAATCAACAATATCACATTCTACTGGTGAATTTCCATCCCGTTCGAAACAGTCTCCTCAAGTCGGTGGTCGTTACATAAGACAAACACGCTGCCATAACTCCTGCACGTCGAATCACGACCAAGGACGTACAACACAGCGGCGCGGATTGTGCTACGTGCCTCAACTACCGATCCGCAACGGACGACTTCTGGTCTCCGAAGCAATTTCAACTGCCTTCACTCGCCTCGCAGAAAGAGTAGCGTATTGTAACGTCGATGAGAGCAAACAACCAACCCATTTTCAACTCTAAAATTACTCCTAATTTCAAATCGTGAACTCACGAACACTAAAAACTATCGAGCAATATAAATACCACACTTCAGCTCGGGTAGTTTAAAATCAAAGTTAAATTTAAGGCACAATGGTTCAAACAGAAACTACTCCAGATAATATAGATCTTAGAAAAATCTGGAACTCTACGCACTCAGAAAACTGAAACCAAGATCACGTAGAATGAGCAAAAATGTTTCATTGAGTAACGTAGTGCTGCTAACAAACGCGCACAAACGCGCGCGACCACCTCGGTCCCAAATGCGCTGACACACTGGTACAATATTTAAAAGAATCAAACAAGTTACGCGGTCTTTCCGTGAATATGCTGGAAGTGAAAGACAAGGAGATGTTCTATAAAATTCGCGCTTGCTCAAAAGAAATCCGGCCGTCTTTCCTACTGCTGGCGCCTACACGACTTCTACATGATTTACTCGAGTGATGAAATGAGCTACTTAGAATGGGTCTCATGCTTCGATAAGGCTCATATTCAATCTCCCGTGCCACACACTCTATCACAACAACCTACACACACACAATTCTCTTGTTCCAAGCACAAACAAGTACGCAAAAATAACACCTCATGTGAACGTGGAATACAGGTAATGTTCGAGAAAAATATATACAATACACAGGTCTACTACGGAAATTGTATGCTCTAACAAGAAATGTATTGCTTCCCACCTCCGAGTCGTTAAGCATTTGCAGCGGGCCGTCGACGAATTTCGCCGAATGGTCACACGCAACAACGGACTCACTTTGAATCCTTCTAAATGTCAGGCGCTTCTCTTCTCCTCTCTTCAATAAAAGCACCACAACAACGACAGAACCACTCAACATCCCGTGGCAAGATACAGTTCAATATCTCGGCGACACATTCAATCGAAAACTAAGTTTTTTTAAACACACTGCCACACGACGGCCCAGAAAACGCACCGACGCATCCGCAGCCTTTGCCCCATCTTCCGGTCCAGGAAGATCTCCGGCGCGGTCGAAGCGCGAGTTTACGAAGCGTGCGTTCGGAGCGCAAGGCGTTTACGCTCGCCAAACCTGGGCCGCTGCTCTTCGTAATCCCGTCAACGGTTTAACTCGCGCGGAAAACCACTTCATTCGGGTCGCGTGTAAACCTGAGCGAGGCGCCTTCTTCGACCAAATTGAAAAGAAATATAAAATTACTACTATCTCGGAATTTATTCAAAAACTCGCGAAGAAACATAAATGACGCGTTTCAAAATCCGATCACAGCACCAACGCGCAAAAACGATCACCCACCGACGTTCTGTGGTATCCGTCTCCAACATAAAAACTCAATCCTTCGACCTGTCATCCAAGTTTCCGCGGCGCCGGCTAAGCGATTCATCACACTTTCTAACCCCCATGTAGAAAAGCTTAAATAACGAGCTACAAAATCCTTCTTTCTGTTCCAGACTCGTCAAGAAATGTATTTCACGCATTTTCAGCTACACGTCAACCATGTTCTTCTGTAGGTTTTATCTCCAAGAATCCCTCCGTTCGAAATGGACGGTCTAATGTTCCCTTTTGGCGAGGAGAAAACATTGGCGACAGACTGAACAGAATGAAGTGGGAACCAGAGACGAAATTGATACCTTTGTGATACGAGGGAGAACAAAGATCGCTAAAGGGATGAATCTAAAGTGTCGCCTTTCGCGTCCGTTATTGAGAGCGTTTCCCAGTTAAAATCACCTTCAGTGTCGCTTTGCGGAAGTTTCTAGAGGAAACAATACGGAGAAGAGTCCCTCAACAGAAGTTTCACTTTGTAATAAAATGAAAAGGAAACGCGGTTTTTCGATCTTTCACTTTTTATCTCACGCGCTAATTAAGACACCGCCTCCGTTTTGAATGAAAAAGTTAATGCGAATCTACAAAAAAAAAAAAAAAAATCTGCGTTTTATCGATTTTTTCTATTTCACGTGCTGGAAAAGAATGTTTTTTTTCCTTCTCTCTTTCGTGTTTTCGTCCTCCACATTCAGGTCACTACCTGAAACATGTGCACATTGATAGACAGAGCAACATGTGCACATTGAGATGTCAACGTTAAAAAAACATACCTCACCGGCCATTTAAATGAACTAAATTGCATTTATAATTGATGTTGAATTACATTGCGTCTTATGGAGGAAACATTTATTTTCGAAAAATGATCAATCACGAAAGTTGATTTTTGGATTTTTTCCATCTCTTTGATCTGAAGGACATTTCGCTTAGAAGACATTTCACTCTTCTCCTTCGAGGAAAAGACGAGACGCGTAAATCACGAAAAGCAGGTTCCCGGAATGTGATTTTACTTTACTATTTACTGATAGATACAAATCAAATAATTTTTTTTTCCTTCTTTATTATTCATATCGTTGTGTTATAAAGCAATAATAATAATAATAATAAAGAAGTGGCACTTCACTCGCACTCGCACTTGCACTCGCACTCGCACTTGCACTCGCACTCGCACTTGCACTCGCACTTGGGCAGGTGCTGTGGAGGCTGTGGTGCGAGCGCGTATTTAATAAATACGTACGGTTCTCCATTTATTATTCCAAAGTAAATTGTAGATATTAGTGCAGTAAGAATCCGAGATTAAATAAAACAAAAGTGTTAATGACTTTCCCGCCCCAGGAAAATCCGCCACTACCCGGAGGAAAACCGGAGAAAAACCCTGGCCGGGATGAAAGGGGCTTCGGAGATAATGTACTCAACCAGAGTGCCAAGGTTGCGTACAGTTAGAAATAAAAAGTAGCGAAAACAACTCGCATGAGAAAGGAATTTAATCAGTATCTAGAGTACAATAACAATGGTGTGATAAAGTATAAGAGATATTAACATCACCTACATCATCCGAACTCATGTGGGAAACAATATCTATAGGAAATTGAAACTCTCACTAGCTTCTTTTATTAAAATCTACAATTTATTTCTCATTATAGAAACAATAGCACATCAAAAAGCTTTTAACCGCGGATTTAAGGAGATTCAATTTATTTATTATATCTTTTACATTTTGGGAAGGGAATTATACAAAATGATAAGAACCTCTTTGGCAAAGAGTTGTTCACACCCAGGAGGATGAATATTAGCTTTATTACGAGTGTTGTGTTCGTCAACTAGATTGTTTCCTTGAAAGCAGGGGTGGGATTTAAATAGTTCTGTCTTAACAAACACGACTACTTCATAAATGTATATGCAAGGGAGAGGGAGAATATTTGATTCTCTAAATAAAGGTTTACNTCTCTAAATAAAGGTTTACATGAATTTCAGGGGTGAGATTTACATCTATTCTCTTTTGAATCCGAACTATTCTCTTTTGAATTCTAAAAGTTTCAATACTCTGAATGGATTGGCCCCAGAAGATAATGCCGTACTGTAAATGAGAATATACATTTGGAAAATACATGCAGCGAAAAACGTTTTGACTAACAATGTTAGCTGAAATTCGGAATGTTTAGCATATTTTGCTTAATTTGAAATTCAAATTATCAATATGGCAATTCCATTTGAGGTTGTCCTGAATATGAAGCCCTAAAACGTTTGTTATCTTGACTGATTTTATTTGGGTTCCGTTTAGCGAAAGGGATGTAGGAGGAAGAGATTTCGTTACACTATTGTGAAATGACATGGATACTGTTTTATCAGTATTAACGATGAGACGATTCGAATGAAACTGAGACGAGAGGTTAGTTAGAGCTTTTTGTGCATTGACATATTTACATAGTAGATTTGTGTCATCACCAAAGAGAACCATTTTGTAATCGGACCTGGTTAATGACATATCATTTACGTACCATAAAAAGAGGATAGGGCCTAAAATTGAACCTTGAGGAACTCCGCAAGTAAATGGCTTTGTTTCAGAAAGGAAATATTGACATACTTTATTTTCAACATGGGAAATTTCAACTTGCTGATGTCTATCTTTCAAGTAGGAATTTAGCCATTGATGTGCCAATGCACGAATGCCGAATGAGTGAAGTTTTGAGAGACGATTTTCGTGATCGATTACATCGAATGCTTTCGAAAAGTTAAGAAAAATACCTTGTGAATTATCTCCACGGTCAAGAGAATTGGTTACATCATTTAGAAAAGAAAATATGGCGCAGTGAGTTGAAAAGGATTTCCTGAAACCGTGTTGATCGTTTGAGAGAATATAATTATACGATAAGAAGTCAAAAAGTCTCTTACAGAAGAGTTTTTCAAGGATTTTAAAGAAAGTTGACAATAGTGATTCGACAGTTTCCAACATTACGTTTATTTCCTTTCTCACGCAATGGTTTCACTTCAACTTTTTTTAAATACGTCGGGAAACATATGAGTCAGTTGTTGACAATTATCTGGTGCAGCAATGTTTGGGATGAACCCGAGAGGCGAGTGCGGTCGGTTATCGTAGGAACTGATTAGATTATTGAATCGATTCTTGGGATCGTGCGCGGAATCCGATTCACTGGGGATATCGATATTGAAATCGCCTCAGATAACAATAGATTTCGTTTATTTCTGTGTTAGACGTTTTAATACGATTTCGAAATTCAGACAAAATATTTCAAGATCTGATTGAGGAGGTCTGTAAATACACAAAACTACAACGCCTTTATCGGTCAAATGAACTGCAGAGAGTTTGAAAATACCATCCAAGCAGTATTTCTCGTAACGTAACAGTGGGGAGGATAAAATGTCATTCGTAACGTAGGTACATGTACCGCCGTGAGAATGATTACCTTTGAAATTTTGTCGACAGTAAAAAATAATAATTTGGAATAAAAGTACTTTTCATGTCATTATCAGAAAGCCAATGCTCTGTTAGATCGCACTCTTAATTATTCCATATCCCTGCGTACGTATGTGTCCCCGGGTACTTCTATGATTATAAGAGGGTGCGAATAAGACACCGTTCCGGCGTAGCATCTATATCTTAATTTCTAACAAAACACGTATGAAAAAGTCGAAACTTCCACAAGTGAGAGAATCGATTTTTGGTTACAACAATGGAAATTCAACAATAGTAAAATGTAAAAGGAGGAACATGACGTGCACTGTTTGCAGATATCGGTGGATTGACAGAATGAAAAAATTGAGATAAAAATCTGTGAGTCTGTCGCTCCATTTAGTCTCGTCCACGTTAGAGTTTTAAAGTGTGATGTAATATATTGTTGTAAATTTCACTATCATCATGAAGAAAATTTTCGTCATTTCAAATCCGTGAGTTTTGTGTCCAGAATTCTCTAAAATTGTCTTCTTGGTTGCGGCTCAACCATTCACATAAATCGAATTTACAGCAAACACTTATAATAACATCAATGAATATTATTACGGACCTCTTTCTCTTTATTTTCAGTATTTTACATTTATTTCTTGTTATGTACTTATTATTGTTACAGTTTTTCAGCCACTTCCAGCAATTTTTATTTACTTTAATCGATAAAATAAAATGATTTTCAGCCGCAGAATGTTTGACTCGGAGGCAATTTGTACTTGGGGTGATATATCACATACAGAGGGATTATAACTCTGTCCGGACAAAACATATTTTTCGAAGAATTTCTTCGCAATCTTTTCCTCTCTGCGAGAGTTCGTCCTTCCTTCTTATTACGATTTTGTAAGCAATATATAAAACTTTCTGGAGATGTAATTAATTATGTGAAGCTACTTATGTGAAGCACATCGAAGACGCGCTAAATTTGCTTCTAATACGAAGGAAACTTTTCAGCTCTATACAAGTTTGAAAAAATGAAATTTTCAGCATATTCATGAGCTTAAGTATATTGGTAATGATGCATCGAGATGATTTAAGCAGTCCACTGGCTGAGAAGATAATAACAAGTACTTCAGAAATTTGTGTAAAAGTTTCGGTAAGTGATAATAATAAACAATTTAATAAGCGAGAACCCATGTGGATGAATGGAAATGAAGATGTCGAAGTGAATGGGCGAGCGGTCACTAATAACTGACAACCCCAGTCAATATTAGGAGAAATATGAAATCGATGACAAAAAACGTACACATTTCACGATAGAAAATGTGAAAGAAAAAACTCTTAGAATTAAACGATAGACAAAAAACTCATTTTCGTAATTTAGAAGTGGCCATAAAAGATTATGTCACAGTCTCTTAGCAAGAAAAGGAAAAATCAGTAGTGTCAGTCCATATGTCAATGATTTAAAAAATATTCCAGAGACGTAAAAATGGGAGAAAGACGATTTTCAAAAAACAAAAAAAAACACCCCGCTGCAGTTGCATAAAAAGATGCTGAGCGTAAAACAACAAAAGCTGAATTTGAAGTGTTCCAGATTACTAGGACTCATCGATGTGCTACAACAAGTGGCGAGGTGAAAGTGTCTAATAATCGTCGGGGTTGAGAATATTTCGATGTCAGCCGTCTCGTCTCTCCGAAAGACTGTAAACAAACGCTTTGAACAAATACAAAGCATCCTAACTGGCTCACCAAGGCCATCCCATTCTTCTCGCATTAAAGAAGAAAACGGCAGGCAAGTTATGAAGAGTCCATTTTCCAAAGAAAGTTGAATTTGAACGTAAAGTTGAAGCCACTTCGTTGTGTTTCACTTGGAATTGATAAAAATACTGCGACATCTTTATCTATAGAATTAAAAATTAAATGCTGTTGTTCGTTGGTAACAAGCGCATCCCTTGAGAAGAACGGCTCAACCGATATCGCTGTTCTTAATAGTCAGAATAAGGTTTTTAGGGAAAGAAAATTTGGAAAAGTTGCCCGGAAAATTGGAAAATTCGCGAAAAACAGAAAGTGCTTTTTTCTTTTTGTATGAACTCACGAAGACCATAACTCACGATTCGAACGATGGATAATAATAATCATAATGCGTAATTCTTTTTTTCTTTGTTTCTCTTGTTCGTGATGGTCCTGGAAACGTTTTCAGGGAAAAAAATCGGGACAATCACAAAGGAAAGTCGGAAAATTCGGGCAAATTGCAAAAATCGTAATTTTTGTCTTCTCTGCGTCATTAACCGACGATACGAACGTCATATTTGGTTCTTTTTTTTGTTTTGTTTTTTTCTGTTGAATTGTGATACTTTGTTTACACATTTAAAATAGCTTTTTACAAATTCACAAAGCGATCACAAACAAATTTATTGAAATTTGGACGGGACAATGTCTGTCGGGTCAGCCAGTAAACAAATAAAATTCATTTATCTGTGGGCACGATGACACCCATCCTTTTATGGCTGAAGGTTCCATTGGCGTCCCAACGCTCCGTGTCGCATCACTTCTGTGTCACCATTGATTTCGTTTCGTCTCAGCTGACGGACGTCGCGCGCTCAAAGGAAGAGAGGAATGTTGTGTTCGAAACAGTTCCAGGACGCACTGAACAATAGCCGCCGTTTATTTGCGTGCCATTCACTATTATCACGACGAGAATAATGAGGTCGAGGAAACGGCTCTAAATAGTTTTTAATGTTGATTTAGGTCAACTTTCATCTCCCAATCGACCATCAAACGACCCGGTTCTGTTTCATGTCCAATGCGCTCAACATCCTCATATATGGCTTATCAACGCATCCACGTAATCAATTAACCGAGGATTTATCAGCGTTCTAATCATTCGAGAAAGGCACAAGTTGAGAAAAGCAGAACTAATGGTGCGAAACCTTTCACATGATTTCAAACTCTTCACTATTAAACGAACGAAAACGTACAGATATTTACAAGGTAGAAAATAATTAATACAGTAATTATACACCGCAGGTGCACATTTATATCAAGTATCCTGTGTTTCCTGTCAGATCCATTTAAAAACTATGTAATTTTTATTTAGCGCTAAGAAAATATAACAATTCGAAGGAGGAGGAGGAGGAACAACAACAGCGCAGTAACAACATTTCTTCTAAAGTAATGAGTGACTTTGCTACTTCAGTTTGGAATGAGGTTCTCACTCATATCTTCCGACAGACACCAAAACGTAAAACATTACCGGCGCTCTTCTGATCCTTCTGTTATTTAAAAAACATAATTGAAAACGTCTCATCTGAATGAAAACAACCTTTGTATATCTTTGTAAACAAACCTTTGTATATCTCAATCGTTTATTAACAATTATTTGAGATGTTCTTTTTCTCGTAGAATATTCGAAGTAAAAGAAGTCTTGTGAATATAGTGAAGTGAGAATGCGAATTGAAACTTCCGGACCGGACGGGGGTTGATTGGGGCGTGGATGTGGGGGGTGGATGTGGAAGGTGGATGTGGGGGGAGGAGGTGGAGGGGTGGATGTGGGGGGAGGAGGTGGAGGGGTGGATGGGGGGGGGGAGAAGAAGAAGAAGAAGAAGAAGAGTCGAGAAGCAGTGAGAGCGAGTGTAGCGTGACTGCGGAAGACAGGTGAAGGTATCGATCGACGCCAGTAAAGGCGCTCTTGTGACGCTGAGAGAACAGAGCTTAAACGCTTCCCCGATCGATGATCTGATTTCCCGCTGACACACAATTGATCTGTTTCCCTCCCCCTACCCCCGCACCACGTGATCCTTCGATGACTTTCGTCTGTCAGGAATTATTCAAAAGACCACTTCTTTCATTTCTCCTATTTTTCGTCGCACGATGACGTGTCACGATTGACACTGCGACGAATCAACTCCACGTCATCCACTTTCACACAACTTTTATAAAGAATAACCAATCACGAGACAGAAAACTGCTCTTCGTGTAGAACATTTGTTACCCCTCACATGCTGCAACGCACGATACAGTCCAGTTATTAGGATTCCAATTATTTTAGTATTTACTCTTTTCCAACGACTCTAACAAGGGAATTCTTTCGAATTTTTAACACTTTACAAGAAATGAATGAATCCAATGGATGAAGATACGCTTCTAGACGTTGCTAAACTTACACAATAACCAATTTTTTTTCTTCAATTTCATTTATAATCTTCTTGTAAAAAATCGTGTAAATTTTTGAAGAGAACATTTTTACATCTCAGAGATTTGACTAACTTGGATCGCTGTGTT
The DNA here is from genome assembly GCA_002313205.1 of Laupala kohalensis. Classification (NCBI taxonomy): domain Eukaryota; kingdom Metazoa; phylum Arthropoda; class Insecta; order Orthoptera; family Trigonidiidae; genus Laupala; species Laupala kohalensis. The sequence goes on from NNCF01133633.1 coordinate 50,385, forward strand.
TGTACAAATGTATTTATTTATAGACACCTGTTTTTACTTGTTACATCAATGAAATGTTTGTTTTTTACATCTAAGTAAACGACATCAAGTATTATAATCTCATATTGGAATTTTGCGACTTGTATAAGCGATTACTTGAAGTGCCTATTTGTTCGGTGCTCTCCTGGTGTAAACACCATTAGTGTACTTGTAGTACATAGACTTCTCGCCGACTGACTTTTGCAGGCGAGTAGCCGTTTGCACGAGTCCGGTTACAAAGGAATCAAAGAACATTTCTTTTTACCGAGTCCCACTACGATAATGATAGAAGCGATAGGAGAAGCGGTATATGATATATGACGAATTGCACGCAAAACTCAAGACGAAGGGAGATATAAAGGGGCATCAATTACTTTGATCCGAGAAATAACGAGGGAAGATCAAACGAAGCGCCAAAGACAGACGCTTATATAACGATTTTGCAATTTCTCAAAAGAACCTCTTCAAATCGAGTTATCTAATATATGTTTGTTTTGGAGAAGATGAAGACGAAACGGAAGTCGCCGGCAACTTTCCTTAATCATCTGTCCACTTGCCTCTCGCTTCTTCTTCCTCTTCTTCTTGGGGTTTACACTTGGAGAGTATCGAGCTAATAACAATCCGTTTCAACACGACACTCGTACAAAAGCCACATCTGAAAATTCCAAAAATACGACATTCTATTATTTTATGTCGTTCCTGTATATAGAAAAAGAAAAAAAACCGGCTACAATGAGTTTACAAGTAAAGACAAGTTGTTCGTTTTGAACGAGCGCCCTGGTTCACAATTGACAAACACATCATAGAGATTAACACATCAAACTATGTACACGAACATTTTCACGACAATTCCGTATTTCTAATTCAACTAAATCTAAATTCCAATTTCTCCCTCTCCCTCTCCCTCCGCTCCCCTTCCACTTCCAATCGAAGCAGCAGCAGCAACAACAACAACAACAACAAGGGAAGAGGCACTTTCGCATCTTGGTGTACCAACAGCTGCATTGCTTCCACTTACTACGTGTGAAGGCTCCTTCCTTTCTCTTTCCTGACCTCCCTTGGTCACCTCTTGTTCTTTTCGATCCCGACGCTATTAGGGCTAGGGTATCTTTCATTTTCCTCTTTCTTCCTCTCATTTTTTGTCTCCCCTTATTCTTTGTCCCCCCTCATTTTTGTCCCCCTCCTTATTTGATGTTTTGATAATATGTTTTGAGATATGTTTTGATATATTGTAATTCAGGAGGGATTTTAGTGGGTAGGATCGAGTCATTCGGCGAGTCCCACACGTGGGGAGAGTCAGGTTGGCTCTCCCTAGCGCGTAACTGCATTTTCCCTACCCGTATTTTTAGGTCTCCAATGGCCTTTGATGTCGACATGAGCCGTAAAGACCCACAAAAAAGCAGATGCATTTGCACCAATGTAAATAAAAAGAAACGAAAAAAAAAGTCAATTCATGTACCATACATTCTTCTGAAAAAATTATGTGTCTACGCCATCTTTGATAACAAATCTAAGAGTGATAACATTAGATGAAAATACAAAAATTATAGAAAAAGAAACAATATCGTAAGAACTCAACAGTTGCCCACCGTACAAAACAATTTAAAAATCGCTTTTGTAACAATTGTTGTAAGATTTACAAACACGAAGAATCGTGTTTCAAGGACAAGAGTTCCTAAAGGAACTTCCCCATTGCAATATGAATCCTTCTTTTACACAAGAAGTGCCACCTCAGAGGAAACTATTACGAATCAGAACATTCTATATGAGTTAAACATAAAACAAGATTTTCAATAATCTCGTAAATAGCACACCGGTTCTCATGATGGATTTTGCCTATCTGAACTTCACACTTAACCGGGCTGCCTACACTTGCCTGTAAATATTTTTGTCTCGGAAATTTCTGAGGGGAAAAAAATCGAACTTAGTCCATGTTGTCCTTTCAAACACAAGAAACTCGATGTAAAAAGTCAGTCTCAGTTGAATATCATAAAGAAGTTTTAAAAACCTGTTGTGTTGGTGTTGCAGCAAACACGTTCTCACCGGAGGCTCTGAAAGCGCAGCCGCCCCCGGCGCCCGCCCCCGGCGCCGCCGCCGCCGCCGCCGCCCTCCGCCAACGGAAGAAACCACACATGCTGCCACCTCTGGAGAAGAGAAGGAACTCGGTGAGTCTGAAAGCGAATCACGTCACGATCTGGGTATTTCTGTCGACGCCTTGTGGGGAAAATTTTATTTCTATTCGTGTTTTTAGCATTTGCCTGCGTTCACGTCGCTTCATTTACTCTCTTACAAAATGTTGTATTAGAGTAACAAAGTTTATCCTTTGATAATTTCTTGAGACGAAAATCCCTTCGACAATAAGCCGCCACTCAAAAGACATTTCCGTCCCTAAGCAAGCGTGGTTCCACTATCAATTTCTCTTGATGATTACTTGTAACTCTCCTATGTTGGTGACATGTTGATAAAGTTTATATTTTCATTGTCGATTAATGCTTCACGATTCGCAGAATTGAATTTAATCCATTCCATAAAATTTAGTGACTGTCTTCGTCGAATCTCGTACACGCCCACGTTACTTCGTTTCCTTTCCCGAATCTTTCGAGACACTTCCATAATTTGCGATGATCGATTACGAACTATGATAATATATTTCATAACAAACACAACGTCCTCTTTCTCTCGCGAGGCGCGACGACCCGCTATTCGCTTCACCGACTTTTACCTCTCAATTTTGTTATCAAAATATTTTTTCCTTTGATTTCTGGTTCAATAAAAAGTTTATACGAAGACGTTCGTGAGAGACCTGTGCAAATGACTCGCCCTTTGAGTGATTTTTAGAACCAGTGTTTTGTATTTGTTCGTAATTACTCGGTGTTCTCGTAGAATACTTGACCAATATCCTCATTAGAAGACTTCTGTTTTATTAATGATGTCCAACCAACGGAGTTTCAGCGACTGCATCTTTTCAATTGCAAAAAATCCTCCCTTTTTTCCTCATCGAAACAATTGAAAATCAAAGTACGCGTGATGAACTAAACAAACAAGCAGGATGGCCAACGATAAATCTAAATGTGTGCTAAAGTCGAAACTAGGAAAATGAACAAACACAGTTGGCAAAATGTTCATCTAGAATCTACACAATGATAAATCCGTTTTAAAATAATCTAACTCCTATTTTGCTAAAGAAACAAGATAATCATAAATAATAATAAATTTATAAAGTTACAAACCGCGTCGCATGACCACGTGGAGGACACCAAGCCAAGGATCAATTTCTATCAATTTCGATCAAAAGAGGGTCCTTCGATCGAGAGGCTCTCGGGATTTTTAACATTTTTCAACGCAGTCGCGACGTAACATTATTATAAAACTTCTTCTTCCTGCCTTATGCGTGGTTCGATTGTCAAGGTTTCTCCTTTACTTATTTTGAAAATTATTTTTTTTAATTTTATTTTGTGTAGTACTAGTATGGAGATATACTTCGGACCTTCCACATTTTCCAATGTTTGGATCACTGTCAGTCCCAGGAGGTCCGTGTAAACAAGGTCCTAGTGTTTCAACGAAACAACACTCGCTCTGACTCTGGAATGAAAACCAAAGAAGTAGCTCATGCGTATTTATTTTCAAGAGTTGATGTAATTTTACGTTTCTGCTAAATCATATTTAAATAGAGATCGACCTATTTTTAAATTTATTTAAGCAGACAGCCTTATGTTTGTTAAAAATCTCCACATAAAACACACGTAACATATATTAAAATTTATTGTTGTGATACGAATACAACTATTAAAACACATGTCAAGAAAACTGAGTTAACAACAATAAATTTTAGTATATGTTACGTGTGTTTTATGTGGAGATTTTTAACAAACATGAGGCTGTCTGCTTAAATAAATTTAAAAAAAGGTCGATCTCTATTGAAATTAATTTCAAGAGGTTTGTCTCGTGAACAGATGGGTGTTAGCGAATACAGACAACAGACGTGTGTCCTAAATAAATACTGGAATACCGTTCAACCGCAACGAAACCACAGTGACCTCATGCGAGAGCAGAGCGCTTCAGGTGGCGACCTTCCAAACATCGATCCCCGACCCGCTGCGAGTGACGTTTTGGGTGGAAGGGGAGAATGGGGGGGGGGCAGCAGCAGCAGTCACACAGCGGAAGAAGAAAAAAGTCTAAACTCTACGCGTTCGTCCTTATTCCAAATCTTATTATTATTATCATTATTATCATTATTATTATTTCTTCCCCTTTTTCATTCGGCGAAGGAGAAGCAGCTATTGAATGATTGGTATATGCAGGCCCATTGATATTACTCCGTGTGTGAAGAAAATTGATCAACCGCGAAGAGAAAAATGCGTGTTGAGTGACAACTGAAACTGAGGGGGAAAAACAAACTGGAAGAAGAGAGCACTTTTTTCCTCCGGGTACTTTTTTCTCGTTTTCCATTAAACAACATTTTTCTTTTTATCCTTTTTTGTTACAATCTGTCTCTCACCTCTTTCTACGAGTCCCTTTTTACCCTTTTTGTCCCTTCTTTGTATAAATCGCATCTCCGCAGACGTAAATGCGTAGTACGCCATCCCCCTTCCACTCTGGCAGATTTACGACGCCTCTTTCGAACAAGGAAGGCAGCTCAATCGCTCTCTTAGCGAACCGTCGCGTTTTCCCTTTCCAAAATCGCATTTGAGTGAAGGTCGCGGTAAAATCCAACTGCTCCCTCTACTACTAGTTACAGTTGTCAGAAAGCAAGGAGGCAAAGGGAGGGATAAACGGAGGTTATGATAGTCGAATGAAAGACAGGAGTAATGGAACTAACACGACAAAATCTTTACCTGCATATTCTACACTAATCATTAGCTTCATCAGAGATAGAAGGTGAGTGTGTTTTCCACTACGCCACGGATCAAATATATCTCCAGTGCGGTGACATCTACAATAATAATATTAATATCAGATTTCTACTAGTTTCTTTTTTTAATTTGGTCAATTTGTAATATTGGGAAAGTAATTTATTTTCCAAAACAAATGGTTTTCTCTTATGAGACAATGTATTTCATCGTACTGTGAAACAGCCTGTACATTATATTGCTTAAAAACTAGTAGGGTGTGCTGTAAAAGCTAAAATGAATTTTTTCATTCATTTATTTTCAATTTTCTGGATATTAACAGATATTCTCTATCGGCAGAAGTACTTCAATGGAGAGAATTCATGGGAAGAAGGACCTGACGTCGTTTGACGTTGGGCGGTGAACTTCTACGTTGTCCAGAATACATATAGTTATTCTTTATGAACGAGGGGAATTATTTGATAACCGCGTCTGTCGCGCAGAAACGAAACCGACACGGAGTTTATTATTCTGCGTCCACGTGACCCAACAGAGGCCAAATCGTTTGGGATGCGCGACGCTTTGGGAGTTTGTTGATATCCCGTGTTGGCCCTCGAGCACAAATGGGACGTACACTAATAGGATGACGACCGACGCCGCGCTGAGGCAACTCCATTGATTAAGGATTTCCGTCGCGCACTGAATCACAGTGAATCCAAGTTTCACGTCCGACAAATGCGCCTTCTGCTCGCTCTCAACACAGATATATAAGTTGAAAGCATTCACATTTCTAGAGTCAGCCGCCAAGAGAAAAACGTTTGGTGATTTCCATAAAGTACCCGACGCAAGAGGAAGTAAATAAATAAATGACAAAAAAAACTCATACAATAAAAAACACACTTGCAATGACACTGTTAAAGTAGGGAGGATCAAACGGTCTGATCACTTAAACGATATAAATATGTCCTTAATTTAAAATGTCTATATTCTACGTACGATCTGTACGCCAACGCTAAATATGAGACACATTCGCTTACTCATAGAAATTGTAATACACTTGCTGTCATTTGAGTGAAGATTGGTGCAAATCATTTATTCATTTATTTATTTATTTTATACCTTTTGGCTCTTGGTGAGGTCCAGGTCATGAGGCATTGAGGCTCTTCCACCTAACCGTTGGACTTGGGTTAGGGAATTGGGAAGGAGACATGTTGGAATTTGTCGAGAAACTTTTGGTACCGAACCCACATTTTTTCTAGAGTAGGTGAGGGAAACCCCAGATGAAAACCTACCTCAACTAGTTAGGCCGAGCAGGGTTTCAACCCACGTTCTACCGCTCAGCCAATGGGATCTCTTGGCAGCAAAGTCGCTAACACTACACCACCGCATTATAAAGACAATTCACGAATGACTCTTCATTACATTCCTCAATTTAGATTACATGATAGTAATAAATAAAATAACGTATCGTCTCGAAAAGTAATCAAATCAACTAAAATTTTTCTTCATTGCTCACTCGCCAAATTGTACTTATTTTGAAATGATACACTCACATTAATTTACCAAAAACTAACCAAATGAACAAAAAATTGTGTAAAAAACGCAAAAAAAAATTAATTTGAAGAATACAGTAAAATTAACCCAACAGATTTTTATCTTGATGTTAAACTTAGAAAATGTACCTCATCTTCCTCCTAACTGAGTTATATTCTTAAAACACACATTACAGCCAGTCCGCGTTCTCTTCATATGTGCATCAATAATCGAAATATCAGTTCCCTAGACAAGTGTCTATAAAATAATGTAGCAACTTAACACGAAATATACATAGTGATCCCGAATTCGTGGTTCGAACTTTAAAGATTGGAACAATCATTTATTGTATTGGCGCAAGGGACGCGGGGAAGCGTCTGGTTTTTATGCGACTTTATGCACTCGACTCAGTTGAGGATATAGTCGCTCGAATATATCCATCCTCAGTAGCAGCTGCTGCTGCTGCACGTGTGCAAAAGTGAAATACTCTTCTTCGGCATCTCTGAATGTGTAAATGCGCCAATCGCTGTCAAGCACATGGGTATCACCAGTGTTGGTGGACTTGGCAATTTTGAACAGTTTTACAATAAACATTGCACTTGTAAATAAACACTTTTCCTTTCGTCTCTTATTCCTTGTGTTTGCGCCTCACCGCGTCACTTGCGCCCATACAATAAATGAATGTCCTCTGCCAACCCTTAAAGTTTGTAACACTTAAAATTCGGGATGACTGAGAAGATAAATAATACCAGGAATTTTTTCGGAAGAATCAGAGAATTTTTTTTTTCTCCGCTGGTATCATATACAAGAATATTGGATATAATTTTTTGTGTCTTTGAAATTACATAAACTGCAACAGATGTTTGGACAATAAAGTTAATTTTCTTTACACAGCTGAACTTTAATTACGAACTCACACATTTAATGTCTGATTTATAGGAACGTGGATTTAAATTGGTGGAATTGGCCGAGCTATGATGTTCTGTTATGATTTGAATTAAGGTTGAAGGGCTCTTATGACCTTGCTGTTGACGAGCCCTAAAGCCCCACAAAAAAAATCATGGTTCGTTAATATAAACGTTTTATTTCAAGATTATTTTCAATAAATGACACTTAATTATCTGCTTTTTTTTAACGAGTTTCATGTTTTAAACGTGTTCTTGAGTTCGATTTAAAAACTTCACTTATATCATTCAATAATTATTTATTCCATAAACTCCTCTGTATTACTATCTATACTCCTCATCAATATTCATTTTGGAAACATCACTTTTACGGATAATCGATGAGAGTTCTATTACATTTCAATTTATTTATTTATGCCATTTGGTTCTTAGTTGTATTACATTTAAATTTGCATAGAATTACAGTTCTGAAATTTTATTTTTTATCTTCTTCCCGCTGCTTTCGCAATTAGTTTTCTTTGAGCACTTAACAAACACCAAGATTAAGCGAATTATACGCCTAAAATTATTACATTTTTAATACAATTAACGTCTATTATAGATAGACTTTATATATATATATATATATAAGATGTGTATAAGAGACAGTGCAATGACAATGTTAAAGNTATAAAGTCGAAACCTTCTGAACTTCATTTAAAAGCAAAATATAAATAGTATTCGTCGGTCTTTAATTATTTATTACATTTTTAATCCTATTCCTCAGAATGTTCAAAGTTTTCTGGGCTTGTCCTACTTTGAGTTTTTGTACATCGAATAGAATATCAATGATTGAATATAAATCTAATCTTCATCAAATTCCATCCGATTCAAAAGATATTAGCGTTAAAACCCAACAAGTGAATATGTCTGTTGATACAGACTCTCGCTGAGGATATAGGATCTCGCTTCGTGGTCCACCGACAGCAGTCTACTTACGTCCCAATCGATAGAATCAAGACACTCCACTGCGATTAACTTTGGGAGAAAGAAGTCGAAGTTGGGAACACAAGAACCGACGGAGTAAAGTGAAGAAGCGAGACTTTGCTTCAAAGTTGAACATAAATAAGACGCAGGTGACTGAAATTTTGATGAGTACAGAATTAATTTCTTAAAAATAGGAGCAGCACGAGAACAACAGCAATTTGCTTTTAATAACAATTACACAACTTTTCTTCTACAGGTTTAGTCAATTGGATATTAAAATGGTAGAAGAAATTAATTTACATTGAAATCTATGACCAATAATAGTGGAGGATGGATTGCCAACGCAAATGAGGAAGATTCGTGGACACTAGTGTCATCGCAAGTGAGAAACGGATGAATTTGGCAACTAAATATGTGCAGTTAGACAGCCATCCAAACACGAATCGAAAATACATTCAAAGAAAATTACGCACGGTTTTGTATTACAACTCATTTTCATTACCTTTCCTTGTGCACATTCTAAAACCAACCGTGTGTGTAGGAAATATATTTTGTGTTGTTTGCCCTGACTACAGAGCTTTTTTTCTACATTGATCTAATTTTTCAAAAACCGGTTTCTTCTCTTCTCAACGACGGAGGACAAGTTTGAAGGTTCTGCGACGTCCATTAGAGAAGTGTCACTGTACGATAATTTAGCGTAATAGCTTTTAACGAAAGGTAGAGCTCTGACATGAATAAAGTCTTGAAGAAATCGAAACATACTCTTTATCAGACAAAGCAATGGTGTCCTATCGAGATGTATGGAGATGAAAACAACAAAAAATTCATAAATAACTTGTTGAGAGAAAGTGACACAAGCCAGAACATATTTCTCTTTGTTGTGGAAACTTCGCCGACACCTTCGCTAAAAAAAACTGTCTTATAAAAAAATTGGAAGAGTGAAAGAGGAACCACGAATGGGATGAAGAGAATGTGAATTCTTGTTAAGACGACAAAGCAAGGCGTCCAGTTTTTTTCAGAGAAGAAGAAGAAGAAGAAGAAGACAGTCTTATACTTCTGCTCCGTCTGAATTAAGGTGAAATATCGTCTTACGACACAACACCATTTACAAATAAATTTTCCGTTCGAAAGTTTTTAATCTGTTAGCGATAAATTATGGCCACTACCTATTACATCTATTTAGAAAACAATGACCTATCTGGTAGTTTGCAATGAAAGAAAACGGTGCATTCGGAGACTCGAAATTTAACCAAAACTCAAGTTTCAGCTGATTATTCACTCTGTCTATGTACTTCGCAATAGCACAATAACTGCAATGCTTTTGAACTGTCACATCGTCAGTTTCTCAGTTCCGAAAAGAGGAGTTATCGATTGAGATTAATACTGCGTTTAGGAAACTACGCAGTTGAGACTATATTTTAAAAATAAATACAATAAATCAGTAGTAATAGTAAAACAGTAACTGCACATTGTTGTATTTAATAGGAAACGCTGATGTTCTCTCAAAAGAGTCTATATTGTTATTTTATGACTCAGTAATCTCTTGGTTCCGTGGAACAAAATCTTTTTTGGTCGGGACCCGTTTTTCTCTTTGAAGCATTTTAGAAAAGAACGAATGTTTTCGAACTGAAAACATTTGAATCTCATAAGGAAAATTCAACTCCTGATCAAATGTGACTCTGAAGAAAACTTTCTCTCTCCGCGCAAAATTACATATCGTGTCAGTGAGTGGAATCAAAGAAGATAAGCGGTTCACGATACGAAAGTGAGTACATCGAACCAAACACTGAAGACGGAAAAGCTTAGTGGGAATCAATGACGACATTTGCACAAACGTCATGAAATAAAGATGCAGGTAATTGGAAATGGTTCAGCTCTGATGTAGGATTGCATAAGCGGACAACGAGAGAGAGAGAGAGAGAGCATGGCACTGCTCGAGACTTGTCGCTTGTAAGCCACGAATCGCAATGGAAGTCGTGGCTCCGACTCCCCCGCCGTAATGAGTATACGCCTTGGGCAGAAGCAAAAACTCTGCCTTCATTTTGCTCACACCTTCTACAATAATATAGAAGACAGTAATGTTTTTTTTTCTTTCGAAAAAAATGGAGATATCAACGGGAAGATTTAAAAAAAAAGTTTTTGAAAAGCGCACATTTAATTGGAAGAATTGTGACAAACTCACTTGAAGGAATAAAAAAATGAAGAAATTTTTTTTTACTAACGTAACTATACGAGATTAAGTATTCAACATGTAACACACTTCTAAGAAAAGTACTTTAATATAAGTCTTAAACGTTTAATTTGTATATCATTTTGATTTCTCATGTACTTATGCAATAATTTTTGTTCATATTTAAGTATTTTATAAAATGAGAGTGAAAACTGAAAGCAAAAATATCAGATAATACCATTCAAATAGTTGTCAAAGAAATCATCTTAATACAAGTTCGCAGTGAAGACGTAGAGATTCAAGAGAAAACCTTAAATACCTCTATGAAGGGAAGGGAAGGGAAAAGGGAAAAGGGAAAGTCGAGCCGATAATTAAGTGAAATCTTATCGTTTTACGTGGCACATCATTCAATATGTACTCGCTTCTAATTACGTCTTATATAAACTATTTTAATTCCGAATTTGGTTTTCTGCTTGCATGAGTATGGTATTGAAATAGGAACACACTGATACAAAAGTTATCCATACTATAAACATAATTCAGGGTAAAAATACTTTTAAAACTTTTCCGAAGGCACGCTACTGACGCAGTACGCGAAAACCACGTGCAACCATCTCAGAATGTGACTGGAACTCTCCGGAATGTAATTTCGCTTCGGAATTAGCTACTTGCGTCCCACAGAAATTCTCTGCCGCTCCCAAGGTCTCATCCCACCAGCACAACGTGCTCTACAGTGCTCTACACTGGAAATCAAAGGGGAAAAAGCCACAACGCTCCTCAACTACGAGCGTAAGTCCTAATGAAGAACAACAATACTACATCTTACTCCGTTGTCAACCCTTTCTTTAACTAACTCCACATCATTGAAAATCATGTCGTGAGCTGATGGACTATTAAATTGTTCAAGGACCAACCGAAATAGTTCGATAATAATACGTACGTCTGAAATAATTTTTTTGTGTTAAATACCGAATTAATTTATATCCTATGGGTTCACGTAACTATTCTTATTCTTATGTTAGGAGTGTAAAGCTGAAATTTTTGAATCCGCTTCTGTCTTAGGACCGTTGATCAAAATTGATAGGATGGTCCCTTGCTTGCTTCCGGAGAATAGATTAGTTTATTGTCCTCCACGTGATCATACGCAGGTTGTACTTCTTCTTTGACAATAAATTTATTATTATTAAGTAGCAGATGACGGAACAATACTTGTATTAGAGAACATCTCAAGGTCCAGACTGCAAATGGCAGTGATAGCAATCAGACTGCTACATCGAGACCGCCGCACTTTCTAGGGAATGTTTTTGTTTCGAGAGAACAGAAGTTCATCCTAGCGTAAACTATTGAGCAACACGTCAATATAAATACAATAAAACCTTGTGCGTTCAGACTAATTGGGACTGACAGGGATACCGATATTTAAGAAATGTCAAGAATCCCGGCATGAGAAATAAGCAATAAAACAGAGTACTTAGCAGAAAAGACTTGCCAAGTATTCTATGTTAAAATCACGAAAGAAAAATATCTACAAAACACTGCAAACATGGTGAAGCATTACACAACGTAGATGGCTGAAGCGCACACGCGATACAATATTTCCTATTCTTTCGTCAATTCTAATATTTAATAAGAACATTAAGGTCCGCCAAAAAACCCCGCATTTAAAGCTGCAGAGTAAGCTCGAAAGCGAAACAGTGTATTTTGATAATGAAATGGGAGATCCGGTCAAACGATGTTCTACTTGAGTTTGCGTCTGTTTCTTTCCCCAACCCACGTCCTCTTCTCAAGCAGAAAAGTAGAGGAAAAGAACGTACTTTCCGTCCGCTTTTCTCGTAATAAGCTGCAACGCAATTAGGGGGAAGCAGCCGCTGCGACGCGACGGCACGACGAGGTGATAGCGGTTGGGGGGAGGGGAGGCTTGTAATCGAGTTTGCTGCCGTCGCGTCGCGCCGATGTCGGAACCCAGCGGCACTCCAGAAAGAACGCAGTCAGGTCTCCGCCAATCGACGACAGGATGCTTCTTCCTTACTTCAAGGACAAAGGAAGGGATTGTTTTGGGAAATGAACAGGACTTTGTGAAGGTGAAAAACTCTTCTTTGCCGTTGTACACGAGATCTCTCTCAATTACGCATTGTCATCTCGAAAAAGCAAATTGTTTATTTCTCATGGTCAGTAACAGTAATAGCACTTACCAGCAAAAGGACTTGTTTTCTTTAGACTTTTATGTTAATATTTCTTTCTATTTCCTTTCTACCGTCAGAATCTCTGTAAGAACGGTGGCTAAGAACCAACTCAAAAGGTCGAACCCTCAACAGAATCGTGGCGGATTTGAGGGAACGAGAGAAGAAGCACACGTTATGAAAAAGGGAAATTCCCAAGTGTACGAGAGTCTCATCATTTCATGATCCCTTATGTGTCTTATTCCAATCTTACGAGACGTGTAGTGAGAAATTCAATGTACGGATCCAAGCTTCGCAGTCTGTATGAGGACAATAGTCTTACGGTCAAGTATAAGGATCCTACATTTGCTTTATACAACTGAAATAAATGGAATACTTGTCGATACTGAGGGATAAAAATACGGGTAAATCTGTAATGACTATTTACAAGAAATAAACGAGAAATTTTGTAAATCGCAAGAATTCAGTAGTACTGATACGGTTTGCCTCATTGTAATGGAGTGTAGAGAGAAATAGCACTATCACAACATACGAAAACCGTGATATCATTGGTTTATTTGTGATATCTAGCAAAAAGTAAAAATTATTTTTAAAAACTCAGTTTTTCCCTCTAAGTCACAAAATTGGAATTTCGAATATTATCGTTTCTTATTGATCCCCTACAAAATACAAAAGCAATATTTCAAGTTCCCATCTTTCTTTTCCCTTTACGTCGATGAGTCAGTCAGATCACTCACTTTAAAAAAAATTCAACAATTAGGGTTTACATACCTCATTTAGCAAAATTCACATGTAACATCCAAGATAATACCCCAATTAGTTCGCGAAATATAGCGAAAATAAAATATCTCTCGTAAGTACGGAGAAAACCCGAAAACAGTCTGCCGCTTTGCATCCATTAAAAATAAAACATCGAGAAGCTCAGAAACCTGCTCTAAGAAATTGATATTAGTAACTTTTCCAAATTAATCGAGATCTCTCAATTAGTTATTAAAATAAAGAAAAAAATAACATTACCCTAATTCACCCCTACACATTCGGAATTTTGAAAAATCCTTTTCTTTGAGAGCCTCTAAAGCAGTGTTTCCCAACCTCATTTGTGCTACGCCCCACCTAAGCCTTTCTAAAATCCCCCCCCCCCAACATACAAAATTTTTGATATTGAAAAATTTTAATGTTCAGAAATGAAACGTGAATGATGGGTTTTAGGAAGAAATCACTAGGAAATTATTAAGCAAACATAGTAAGTTAATTTTTAAAACATACAATGGAGAACTGAAATTCAAATACAAAACAATTGCATGATAAATTGAAAGGCGTTTCTATGTTGCTCATTGTTTTATTGGTATAAAGCTTTTTCGGCTGCATAGCAGCCATCGTCAGTAACTACAAAATAATTTTAATGAAATATTATTCTATATTATTTTAAGTATTAGTACTTATTTATTATTTAAATTTAGTGAGATCCTTGCGCTTGATGCTTACTGCAAAGATATTTTGTTAGGTTCCAATTTAGTTAACTTCAGTCTCAATTCTCTCCGTTTTGATATATCCAGCCGATTTTTTTTTTGTTAGCAGCAAATCATTTTTGGCACTAAATCCGCATTCAGCTAAATATGACGGTGGAAACGGTGACAATAGTCCTCTTGCACATTCGGTTGCATTTGGATATTTGATTTTGGTTTCCTCAGAAAGCCATCGCTCCTTTTATATTAAATGAAGTTTTAATTGACTCATCATTTTGCATTTCTGCGAGTTCTTCTTGATACTGCGTACTGGAAATATAAGACAAACTCACCAGCATTGGCTGCATCATCCAAGTTGGGAAATCAATTTGTTTCAAATCAGAAAATCTTTCTTTTAAATCAGCTGATAACATTTTCAGATGATCAACAATAACAGCTATTCATGAATCAGTCACTTCACATTTTTGGAGCCAACGAATCTTTTCAAACAATTTCTTGTAAATATATGTTTGACATAATTCAATAAAGTTAATCATCGCTTTTGCATCGACAAGAGTTTTATTTGTTCCTTGAAGTTGTTTAATTAATATATTTAGTTTTTTTTAGATATCGGCTAAATAACTCACAAATGCCTTACCATCGACCATTAAAAGACTTTTCGTTTCAGGTTTGTCGTTTAAAAAATGACTTAGATTATCAAATAGTTCCATAAATCTTTTCAAGCACTTCCCTTTCGAGAAGCATCTTACTTCAGTGTGAATATTATTGACATCTAAGTAATTTTTTAGCTATATATATATATAATATCTTTGGAGGTAGATTTGCTTTCTACTGATTTACAGAACAACATTTCTTCAGCAAAATCAACTTTGAGAGATAGGAAGGCCGTACTTGTAACTGACGTAAGTTACGAGTACTGTCTCTCTCTCTCTCTCTCGAAGTCGATTCATCCATTTGCTGCAGCGAGATTTTTTCTTGTTTTCGGCTTTTCAACAGGTTTCGTCTTTCAATATCCTCTCTTTCGTTCATTTCGTCTATTAGCTCTTCTTCTGTCTCACTTAGCTTTTCAACGTCGTTGTCGTCTTTTTTTTCAGAACCGTTTAAAACAATTGCTGATGTTGATTAAATTCTGCCCCTGTAGTATGACTTTTCCCAGATTTAGCGTCGAGTAGTGAAATTTGATAACTAACCTCAAGAGTACGATTGATAGTTGTATTATGAGCTATAAATAGAGACTTTAATGTTACTCTTTTTTTCAAAATTTTTCTTTTAAGTTTGAAAGTAATTCAAATCTGAATTAATATGAGCGTTATGTTTCGCACTGAAATGCGACTAGAGACCTCGTTTCATCGATTCGTTGGTAGAGAATTGTTGGCACGAAAGACAAAAAGGTGAACGCTCATCGTGGACAGCGGGAATGAAACCAAATATTAAATATTCCTGCCAATACTGGCGAATTTTTTCTTGCCTGCACCTCTCATTTCACTACGGGCTGAAATAAATAAATAAATATAAGATCAATTAAAAACTAAACAAAAAATAATATGAACTGGAGTAAACGTAAAAAAGGCAGATTTAAATATGTCTGGCACATTTACCCCTCCGCAAAATTCATACTTTTTCATTTGACAAATTTTTCTGATGCTTTTAAACCTGAAATTAATAAAAAAATTACCAATTGAATTTACGTACCAATTATTCATCTTAACAAGGAGACTTTTACTACAATTTCACGGACGCTCATTTTAAGTTATGGTGAATGCTGAGCGTCACTGCGAAACACTGCAGAAACTCAGATCTCAGTTTAACCAGTTGCTCAACTCTAACGTCTAACAATGAAATCGCGGCTATTAACATAGCGGACAGGAGTTACTTATACAGGACGTTTACCCAGCTCGAGTAGCGACTGAGAGTCGCCATACGAATAACTGAAGCTCTGAACGTGTCCATTTTTGAATTGCCCCCCTGTCGGGCGCGGGCCCCACGTTTGGAAACACTGCTCTAAAGAGATTTCCATGAAGACAGATACGACGCCTATCTACAAGACATGCTTATGCATCCCGCCACTCACCAGTGTATTAAGTACAAAGGGTTGCATCGCATTCAAATTCTCAGGAGGAGGGATAAGGGTAGGTATTATCTCTTCGGCTCTGCATTCATAGTTTCAGTATTCTATAATATCAGAAGGAAAACAATTAAACTGATTCTTTGAAACTTGACAGAAATATTACATGGCGGCAGAGATGTTGCACAATTCGCGAGAAGGAAAGACGAGATCTAACACGTTTATTTACCTACAGAAATAGTAATACATGTCGAAATGTTTAAAAACAAATGTTCTAGCAAAAATACAAATAATTGAAATTGTTATCTTAATTGGTGATATTAATCCAACCATATTCGTACATCGTCACCCTGCTTCACTCAATTATTTACATAAGATAAGTTAGTTTATTTTCCCATATTCTTGAGTTGATTCTCAGCCACTTCATTAAGAAATGCGCTATTTTTATATGCATGTGATGTGTTTCTGTATTTTGTTAAGTTTGGAGTGAATGTAAATATGGGGTTATTATTAAAGAGAAAGGAATCAATAGCTAATAGAATTCCTCTCCGTTCCCAATTGACATGTATTAGCAGAGAAAGGAGAAAAAAAAAGTGTTAGATCAGAGCATTATATATACATTTATGGAGTTTGAGACCAAAATGTAGATGAAGATTTTGAGGAACAAGATACTCTCAAATTATTTTTAAATTCAAACATTAGCTCGTTTAGTTCAGTAGAAAGGTTGAGTCATCGCTCATTCACAAAATCACTTCAAAAAGCAACTCGGCTTGGATTGAGTTCGCAACGCGGTTCCAAAAGCGTGACACCGTTTTAAGGAGCTTATTCATCAATTCCCAAACCAATCACTTCCGCAAACATTGATCGATGGTCATCAAACAGTGTTGCTTCTGAGAGCATACAATGAAAACCATCGCATGGATCGAGAAGCGAGTGTCAACAATCAATAGAAACGTTTTGTGAGGATTCACTCTATATTTCTACGCAGACATAATCCAATCGCTTAAAACGCTTCGTCGGCAAACGAGAGAGACTCATTTATCATTCGCTCGTAAAAAATAGACGTCAACGACGACTGAAGATATTTATTTCGAAAAATATCTCCGCGAATGGGAACACTTCATAAAAACGGGCATTCACGAAACTTAAAGTGACAAAACTTTATTTAAATAAAAACATATTTTGCTCACGCAAAGTACATAAAATTATCCTTTCTTCGTAACAATACTTTAACGATGAATAAAAAGAATTATATTTATTAAGGGTGAAATTATTTGTAATCCTATGAATGGTAGACAGACGAGACCTTAGCGAAGACTGTGTCGAACAAAACCGTAGAAAAACTCTTTTGGAGATATACTTCCTCACGTGCCACATTGTTCCCGCGTGAACATTCCTAAATCTCCGTCATCGCACACCAATAGTCTTCATCGTGACGACGATGTAATACAAGTTGAAAGAATCCCCCCCCCAGGGGACTTACATCTAGTAAGTACGTGTTTGGCGAACACGGGGCCCCGAGCTGAGTCTGGTATTACTTCCACTTACATGTGCTATGCTCCTTCCTTTCTCTTTTCTGACCTCCCTTGGTCACCTCTTGTTCTTTTCGATCCCGACGCTATTAGGGCTAAGGTATCTTTCATTTTCCTCNCCCTCCATTTGATGTATGTTGTGAGATATGTTTTGGTGTGTTGTACATCAGGAGGGTTTTTAGTGGGTGGGGTTGAATCATTCGCCGAGTCATGTTGGCTCTCCCTGGCGCGTAACTGCATTTTCCCTACCTGTACAAGTACATTAGGGTTCTAATGACCTTTCATGTCGACATGAGCCGAAAAAACCCACAACTTTTTTTTTTTTTGAAAGAATCAAAGTGGAGTGTAATTGTCTGCGAGCTTAAGACCCACGTGTCAATAAACTTTTCATTTTTTCATTTACTATCGAGGGAGGTATTAGAGGACGCATCGCCCCACGCCTCACCCTTTCTTTGACCCTAGGGAACAAAAGCAATCGTCCCTCGTCGCTCTTTAACAAAGTAAACAAGAACGAATTTTTAAAAACCGACAAGGGAAAGGCAAGAGTCGAAGTAACAGCCTTTTTACTCTCGCTCGGCGTCTCATCACAGAGCGAGACAACGTACATTCTCCCTCTTTGTAAACGACAGTCGTTTATCAATTCTTATTCTTTGCAATTCACTTGTTTTTTTCTGAAAGAATTAACAGAATTTTTTACTTTTCTCCATTTCAATGTGAATGTTTTCAAATGTTGCACTTTCACAAATAACTACCAAGTTAATCCTTTGATTTACTTTTTCCCGCGTCTTTCTTTTCTTCTTTGTCATTTCCTCTTTATTCTTCCTTTACTCTGTTGAACTCTCTGATACCAAATTTACGTTTTTTTCGTATCAAAAGTCAAGTTTGAAAATTTTCTCCATCACGTGTCTTAAAATGAAAAATCTAAGTATTCTAGCGTTCCTTTACGTACTCGAGAGGGGAATTGCTTTGGTTGTATTCGCGATTGTTGCACTTCACGCTTCCGGTTGGGGGGGGGGATGACGAAGACAGCGACGACTCTCTCTCTCTCTCTCTTTTTTTTTTTTTTTGTGGGGCTTTA
>NNCF01133633.1:72024-104868 GCA_002313205.1 Laupala kohalensis
CGAATGATGCGATCCTTTTTGGCAAATTCAAATTTTAATAGTTTCGTTTACACACAAAGATTTCGTCTCAACAAAATAAAACATTACTTTTCCAAAATATCGGTTGTATTGTAACCATCTTCGGGGCCAGTTTATTAAATAGATCTCGAAGTATATTACGCACGACTCTTGTTGGTCTCATTTATAATGTCAAATTTTTTTCCCACAATATTTGTATAACATGATACAACATGGTTAGTATTTTAATTTCATGTTGCTGTACAAGAAAAGTACAGTAATTAGAACGGAAGATGATCCCTTCGTCAGCAATTGAATTGAGTTACACATTAGTTTATGCGACAGATACTCGGTTGAGATATCATTAAAACCCAAAAGGACTCTACTTGAAAGTACTTTTTGCAAAACAAAGAATTCTCTATTTAAACACATAATTAAAAACTTTCGACCTTTTAAGGACGAATAATATTTTTATTTACTCTTAAAAAAATGAAAATATTATTCAAAGTCCATAAAATGTCGTAAGTTTTTAATTATGTGTTTAATCAGAATACATAATGAACGTCGTCGTCGTCGTAGTAGCAGTAGTAGTAGAATTCTCTATTTACTTCACTGCTCGTTGATTGGGGAGAGCTTCAGTGATCTATGAAGTGGTCTTCTTTTTTCTGCACCCGTCTCCTTTAGTGGATTACTCTATCCTTTTTTTTCTTTTTTCAACAGTAGTTCTCTCATCCTTTTCCACTCTGACGAGTGTGAGATGAGTTCATCATCGTTGCATCAGTGTTCTTGGGGAATCCCACATGTGGCCCATCTTTGTACGTAACCACTAAGATGAGGTGGTTGCTAATCCAAATTTCGGTTTAAAATATTTTATTACAGAACATTTCTACAGTACATGGTATATTTCTCTCTCGTGTCAATGTTGTCTCGTTTTTTTTTCAGATTTGAAATATCGCAATGCGTATATTCATTAACGAGTTCTCTCGTCTTCGGTCGTTCCCACAACGGGAAGTTTCAGCATCCTCGCGACAAAAAAAGAACAAGTTGTTGTTTCCCTTTCAGATACACTTAAAATGTCCATATTCAGAAAACCTTTTGCTTGGGTTGTACTCTTTTCTGTCTTCGAGCGCATTCGTCGGGTTCTGAAAATATTGTAAACTTTTTTTCTTTTTCTTTCAAACATTTTATTTTCCACGATATTAATTTTGATTTTTTTTTCCTTTTGTAATGTCTATGATGTTAAGTTCTTCTTTCCTCATCAATTTTATTAATTTCATATTTTCTATTTGTAAATCTAAGGACACAATCTTTGTAAGATGACAGCACCTGTGGGTGTAGACGCAGACGCGATACGACATCTATACGGCATCCGTCCAATCAAACAAATGCGCTATATTGATTGTATTATATTGAAGAGAGAGAATCATATTTTGTGAGGCAGCAAAAGAGAGATAAAAAGGGTCCGGGTTGCGCAATCGAACATTGGAGAGGAAACGAGAAATAAAAACTGTTTTTCCATCGAATAACTTGAGGGGAAAAAATGCTAACTTATTGGTTTTTCATGATCTGTTTTTAATAATCTGGCTGGTATTTCCGTACCAAACAATATTATACATCTTTTTCAGCGCTTCCTCTAATCGTAAGTATAGAAAGATTGTCTGCGGGAACTGCTAATTTTACGTCGACCACTTCTGAAAATTCAAATTCTCCTTTTGAATAATAATGTAATTTTTTTTGTGGGGTTTTACGGGTCGTCGTCATCGAGGTCATTAGATCCCTAAAAACTTGTACAGGTAGAGAAAATGCAGTTACGCACTAAGGAGAGCCAACATGATTCTCCCCGCGTGTGGGACTCGCCGAATGAATCAACCCTACCCACTGAAAACCCTCCTGATCTACAACACGCCAAAACATATCTCACAACATATATCAAAACATTGAGGACAAAATATGAGCGGAGGACCATAAATGAGGGGTGACAAAGAATGAGGTAAATGAAAGATACCCTAGGTCAGGAAAGAGAAAGGAAGGGGCCAAGCACAAGTAAGAGGAAGTAATGCCAGACTCAGCTCGGGACCCCGTGTTCGCCAAACACGTACTTACTAGTTGTAAGTCCCCTGGGGGGGGGGNAAGTGGAAGTAATACCAGACTCGGCTCGGGGCCCCGTGTTTGCCAAACACGTACTTACTAGATGTAAGTCCCCGGGGGGGGGGGGTGAAGTATGGTTTGAACATGTTTCTATGGATTATAAATCCTTATAAATTAGTACAGGAGGGAAGGGATCATCGTCTTTCATAAAGTGCTTCCCTCGTCGACCTACTCCCGCACCATAACTTCGATAAACTTGGAAATCGACGTTTCTCAATAAGTTCATTTACGTTAAAAATTAACTACCGAATAACCAGTCGATATTCTTGACCATGTGCTGCAATGAGTATATGATATCTCGGGTTTATGTCACAATACATTCATGATTCATCAACTGGTGGGATCGGTATGTACACTACAAACCACTCATCCCATATTATATATTTGGTGATGAGATTCAATTATTGTTGCACAGAAGCGTCAAGATGACAACGTCGGTGATCTGATGCATGACAAACTCAAGATATCATACACTTACTGAATAACCATTGTAAATGCATCTCATTGCGCACTGATACTCTCGTGACAGTATGACGCGGACCGCTACTTCCGCTTGTTTTCTTTTTAGTGATTTTGATTCACTGTTCTGCAGATTCGTTCTCCTTTGGGAACGATCCTTATCCGCAAGTGATCTGTTGCGTCTTTCGCTTTCATCCAATGAGATCCCAGGAGACCATTATTCTCTGGAGGAGCCTCGCAATAGAAGCCAGGAGTTTAACGTCGCTCGAGTTCCCTTCAGTGACACCCCAGCTCCTCTCCTTTGCATTTTATACCGAAAACCTGTTTCCACGATCAAGAGGATTTGTTTATTCCCACGATTAATACTACATCATTCAATGAGATTTCAAAAAATAATAAAACATTACTTAGCTCAAAATGTTTTGAGGAAAAAAACTGTTTTACCTGAGAAAAAAGGTTAAAGGAGTATCTTAATAAAGGAATTCTAGACCGCGTTTTCCATTAGATACACGCAGGTTACACTACGGTACCCGAAAGGGGCTCTCGCCGTCCGCGAGGTCGTGTAGCCGTCTCAGTCAGAGCTGAGAACCCATCAGAATAACTCGATAGCAGACTTTCGAGAGGTGCTAATTTTACAAAAAGATACATTTTGGAATTAATATTTGAATTCGAAAGACATCATAAAATCACTGCTTCAAAACACGAGAGTATTTCAATGAAAACAAAGGAGAACACATACGAGAATAAAGAGGTGTAACGTGAAAGTTCGAACTTAAAAAAATAAATAAATTATTTTATAAATTCTTTAAATGTCGATGAGTAAAAATGTACTAAAATCATTTATAATAAATATTATTTTAATTTCAGGAGCACTTAAATCAACATTAATTTCTGGTAAAATCTAGTACAATTCCCGTGACACTACGATGGAAGTTGGTAGTTGGGGGGGGGGGAGCCAAAAGAAAAGAAAGAAAAGTCCGCTTCATCCAAAAGAAGTTCTTTTATTTTTTATTTTTTTGTTCTTTCTTCCTAACAATCTGTCGCTGACGATCGAAACAGAAACCTAACGCAAAAGAAGAAGCGACCTACGAAGCGAAAGAAACAGAAAGTTCTTTAACTCTGTTTACACATTAGATCGTTTGATGCCATTCGTGCCTCTGGAGGAAAACATTATTCATTGGTTATTACTTTCTCTTTGCCGAGTGGAGCGCGTGAAAAAGTACTCTCGTATAAAGGGAAAATAAACTTTCGTTAGATACGTTTCATGATCCTGTAAGATGCTCGACGCATCGTCACTGAATTTTCTCCCATAAAGTGTAGAAGAACTCAGTAATAAAAAAGGAGGGGCTGTATATAAAATCTACAATAAATCAAAATAGAGCGTGGCCTTGTGAAGATCCGGGAGTGTTTTGTAATCTAAGTCTTTTCCAGTAATTATTTTCTCTTTCTAAGATTTGAAAATCATTGTGTGGAATGTGACTGTTTTCTATAAGGTGTGTGGCGAAATCAGAGTGTCCGATGAGGTTTTTAAAAGCGTGAATGTGTTCCTGTAGTCTTTTATCAAAACTGCGTCCAGCAGTTGTCCCACGTACCGCATGTATGTACACCCCACTTAACTGCGAGAGGGGTGTAGGGCCTTTTGTGTGGCAGAGGATTTTTCTCAGGGAGTTTGGTGCGTGGAAGCAAGTGTAGAGACCGTTTTGTTTAAATAAATTTGCCCACTTTACAGAAAGATTGCCTATGTAAGGTATGGTAATGGGAGGGGTCGTGGTATCTTTATGAAAGGGGGAAAGTGTTGTAATTTGTTTTCCGTGTATTGTGAGTTTTTTCTTCTTGATGATGGAATCTATCAATCTAGTATATCATAACCATCGTTAACTGCAATTTGTTTTATTGTTCAACCTTCTTTCTGAATTTTGTCTGGAGAAAGTGGAATGAAAAACAGTCGACCTATCATAGCATGGGACGCTGCGTGTTTGTGTGTGGGTGGAAGTACCGAGGAGTTATGAATGATCGTATGTGTGTGTGTGGGGGGGTTTTCTAAAAATGACAAACTCGTGGTGGTTGTCAACAAGTGTAATAGGGAGCTCCAAAAAGTCGAGTGTCCTGTGTTTGTCTTCTGTTTGGATGTATGGAGAGAGAGACGACAATAATTCAGTGTCTCTCTTTCCCTTCTCTTCTTCCGTTTCAGAGGAAGAGGGGAAATAAACTTTTAAGAAGGATAAACGTGCACGTCATAGAAGTTCAATGCGTCGTGAGAAGCACTACCTGGAAGGCAGTTTGCAAAGTAACCGCTTTTGCAACTCGATGAGTATTTTAAAGCGAATTCTAAACGAAATAAGACTTAAAAGTTAAAAATGGAAGATTACGCGTCGTGGAGATTCCTCCCTCACTTGAGACTAATGTTTATAGTGTGAGAGTCAACGACAGAAATTGTCACCTCATTTGCTACCACGTTTCTAATACTTATCAACAGATGGTAGTTGACTGGTGGAAGAAGATTTTGGCGTCTGCCAACGCTTATATCACGTCTAAATGGTCTTGCCATTATTTTTCCCCATCATTGGTAGGCTATGCTTGGCTTGTATACCAATTATGAACTATGAGCAAATGGGGTGACTTGCCTCCTCTTTCTTTGATCATTTAAATTAAGTTATAAATATGTTCGTCGGTTGGCAAACTTGCATTTTCTGATGCTCCCAATCAACTCCCATCTATTGATAAGTATTAGAAGCGTGAGCAAATCAGGTGACTATTTTTGTCGCTGGCTCTCGGCCTATTAGGAATGGGACTAAAAAGACCACGCCCTTCTGACGTAGAGGAGAGAGAGCATCAAGACCAAAGGATCAGATGTAAGAATGTGAGTCGGAGGTGAAGAGGCAGAGTACAATTCTACTAACGGAGGAAGCGAGACCTACAGACGCTGTGAGTTTGGTCGCAAGGAGAAGAGCAGAGACCCTCCAGAGTTGCGAATCGACCTCTCGTGGTCCGCAACGAGGTCTCGACCAGCGACGGAACTGGGATTTGATATCGATCGCAAGAGGTGTCGATGGCCCTCCACGGAGTAAGCAACAAGTTGCTCGGCAGATCACAAAGAAGAAGTGGAAAATAGAAAAATCGTTTATGAAGCAAACGAACGCATCGACGTAAATCTACACACGCGAGAAAAGTACAACGGTAGATATACTCTCAAAATATATAAATTAATTTTATTTTTATTCTGAACAGACCTTAATTATATTTCATTAACAAAATATTGATAACCTTCCAACCTCCAGGGCCTGTCCAGTTCCCTGGCAATAATACCACTCGATTAATATTTCCTCATCGGCCACGTGGAAAATACAGGTATTGAACACACACACACAAAGGTCACACAAATAATTCCTGAAACCATTCGAAGGAGAACTGTTTAAGATGATATTTTCATCAAATAATGTGTATTTATGTGAATTAGACGTAGTTGACGACTCATCAAAATAATTTCACTCGTTCCCGTTTTAGGTTATTCAAGAAATCACCAAGTATACACTCAAAAACTGGAAAACACATCTCTTGCGCCTTAGGTTGCGCATCTGTTCAGTCCTGTGGTATAGCGGTCCCTTTTTTGTGCATGAATGCACTTGTTCGCACAAGTGTATAATTCAGAATCGACAGACGAAATAAAATACAAGCACCATCACTGAATGAAGGTTTGGATCTATAGTGATAATAATAGCCATATTGGGGGTGGGGGGGGGGGGGGCATCAGTAATCGTCAAACGGTCACTCGATGGCTGTTTTGACCAGAGATTACCGGAGGTATCTCAACGACGAAGAGTTGGGATGGATATGAACGGATTGAGCGGTTGCGAGTCGCCTCTTTCCATTCAATGGAACCATCTCCTCCTCTCTCATAGTACACGAAACAAGCTGCATGCTCTTTTTTATTTCCCGAGTTTTCAGACAAATTATCATTCTTACCAAAGGACGAGAATGAGAGTGGTAAAGGAGACCACTTTCTTCGCAATGGATACAGAAATCTTAAATTAATTTAAAATTCCAAAATCTAAGATGATGTATTTTTTTGTGCCTCATACTCACTACTCTCTCGCTCGTCTTCTACCAATCACTCTTCGTGCACGACGCCCTCTGGTGTTAGGTTAGGTTTTCCAAATTTGTTTTCAGTGTTTTATAATTCTATTCAGTGGCGACGATTGGATGGGGGCACGTTTTTAAGAAAAGATACAAAATTTCATTTTAACCCACAAAACAGAATTATTTTTTAAAAAATTACACCATTCCTGGTGTGGTAGTCACAAATTGTCTTTCCTTTGATTTATTTCATTATTTAGTGGAAATATGCAAAAAAAATTGTCATGTAAACACGAAAATTGTCAGTTTTTTGCCCCCCCCCCTTATCACTTTTGATTCCCAATCGCCGCTACTGATTCTATTTATTATTTCCCAACTAATACAAGGAAATAAAATAAAAAGTTATTCGCTAGTTGTTTTTTGAAGTATTGACATTCTATTAGTTTTATAACTCACAGGTAACTTTTTATCTTATCTAGGAACTTATGCAAAAAAAATAATTTTGAATCCGCCTCTGCCTTGGGGCCCTTGATCGGAATTGATGGGATGGTCCCTTGCTTGCTTCCGGAGAGTAAATTAGTTTATTGTCCTCCACGTGGCCATACGCAGTCTGTACTGTTTTTGACAATAAATTTATTATGAATTAAACAAACTCCATTAACTAAAATGGGTTTCGGCAGTAAATTTACCATCTCGAGGTAACAAAAATAACGAACATGCAGGAAAACCTACACAGAGGTAGTTGGCAAAAGACTATAACACAGACACGCCGTAAACAGCGTGCTTCCATTCCAAGACTACCTTTGCCTTCCACAGGAAATACATTCTTTTCCTAAACGACAAAACCACTCACTCTATCTCCCGGTCAAGGTCGCATCCATCGATCGCGAAATATCTTTCTTGTGAGGAGGCAAGCAGCCAAGACTTTATCGACTGAGCTGCGCCACGGCCACCACCACCACCACCACCTACACCCACCTCTCGCTGCATTTCGCAAAAGGGGCCAATGCTGCAAGCGCCAACAGGAATAGCAAAGGTTCTCGTCTGAAGACCTCTTAGAAGAGCTTTCTGGCGCCTCTCGGTTCCATTAGTCCGAGAAGGGAAGTCTTTAAATTCTTTACATTGTATGAATTCCTTATAGCTTTTCGTGTTTCTCCTCAATAAAATGGATTGTCGATATGCATTTTCGAGTGTCAATTTCAAATGTATTGAATGGTTTACATCGACTCACATGGAAATATACGTTGATTTTGAACATGATTTCTTCTTCCGAAGCGACTGCTACACATCGACTGCCTTAGTTTTCATTGTATATGTACGTCGTGCCGCGCCACAGAGGCACTCCTTTTGCCACTTAATGTACCTTAATTTTCTTGTTAAAATTCGTCGCGGTAGGTTGTTTAATGAATGTAAGTCTCTTACTCATCCTTTTTCAATACCTTTATTCCGAAAATATAGAAGATGATAACTACCAACCTTCCTTCCATGTTAGCGTCCATTGTTTTGTGATTTGTTCAATATGTATCACAAACGAGGTTGATTCCTTTAAAGACAGATTCTCCATAATTTATTGGTTTTAATGATTGATGGTTCAGAAAGAATATCATAAGTTTGAATTTCTTGGTAAATCTATTTGTACATTATAAGTACTCTGGCAGTGACAAACACTTCCAGGTTGACATATTGTTAGAAATCCTTTGTGTATTTAGGAGGAGTACTAACAACACGTGCGCGTCAAATGAATTTAAGTTACTTCCAATACGACGAGGAAATGGAACGCAATATACAATAACCACGTGGCCTACAATCTGTAAACAATAGAGAGTATAAAAACAAAAGCGGTGATTGAAGAATACGTACTTGGAATACTCACTGAAGAACATACAACAGGAACAAATATTTCCCTGTATTAATCTGTTTCGTTTCCTTTCCTCCGTTCCATTAATTCACTAAAAATGAAAATTTGTTTGCAGGACGTTCCGCAGTCCGAGTGCTATCGAGCGGAGGTGGGCAGTCCCACCCCCAAGTGGAGGCGGCCTTCGCTGGAGGAGCAACTGATCCTGGAGGAGCCTCCGACCGCCGGCCGGCCCGCCATCCGCCTCACCCCCGCCCCAGGGGGCACTGTATCCCCGCCCCCGGGGGTGGTGGTGCCGCCTCCGCAGCCGCAGCCGCCCGGACCCCCCGCCGTGGGCAGCCGCTACGCTCCACTCGATCCCATCAAACCCAAGGTCGTCAAACAAGAACTATGAGAGAGAGAGAGAGGTCAAAGTGTTCATGAAGGTGATTGACATAAAAACCTCATCGGAAAAGTTATACTAGTGTCGCATGCTAACAAGTTTCCCGGAGAAAACTCAAAAATTTGGTTAAAAATAAAACCCAACACGTCGGTAAAAAATGCGAACCAGGTTTGAAATAAACAAACTTACATTAAAATTGCTTCACTTCATCAGTTTGACTCCCATAAAATTCATAATGAGCTCTAGTTTAGATCATCATTGATTGTGGCAAAAAAAGACTCTCTAGTTTGTTCTTCCATTTCATGCATCCGCCTCGGCTAGGATCCACATTCGACATTCCAGCTACAGATTTTCCTGAAGAAAAGTTAATCCAAGTTGTACAAACTGATTGATATTAACATCATCCCGTGACCATCAATTCCAATTATCTTTAACAAGAACAATTCCAGAAGAAAGGCGCCGCGCTACGTATTTCACCTTTTGAATATGACGACCAGCAGATTGATATCAGAGGCAACGGTGGCGGAAAGTAATTCGGGGTTCCGCCACGAATCGTAAGTTGCCGAGCGGTGTTCGGACGGTTTCGTGTCTCCATTTGGTCAGGTTCGCATCACGACCGCTAGGATCACAGATATGGGTAGGATCGGCTAGGATGCGAATGCAGGCGGCCGATAGGAGAGACAGGTCGTGTTAAGAAGATAATTTTCTCCTTGGTTCTCCCCTACGTGTCCCAAAAAAAATGGATTTTCTAATTTCCAACTCGCAATGAAGAAATCAAGAATACTAGCACGTATGCAATCAACGTATTCTTGAGTGAATTAAAAAGAAATCGCAAAATGCCTCTAAAGCGTGGAATGTTTAATTGCAAGGAAGCTGAATGCAGAGCAGAATGAGCAAAGTCATCCAGCTGGCAATTCATGTGCCGAGTTCATTAAGTTCTCCCCTATGTTTCTGGCAGTTAAAAACCAACCCAATGAATAACATTTTCAGGAGCTTCAAAATTTGCCATAAGGCTTGGGGTCCCATTCCATGAATTTTCTTTAAAATAGCAGAGGAAATTCTTTCTGTTACTTATTAACAGTCCAAGTCAAACATTGAAAATTTACAAAGGGAAATACACAATTGAACAAATTAAAAATATAAGAACAAATAACTTTAAGAAAACATCAATTAATTTTTCGCAAGAAGCCTGCTTCCTCACTCCTAAAATTAAAATAAAAACATTCTAGTGTTGAATATACACAAAATCTGAAACAATTTATTTCAACTGAATCACATCACTAAATGCTTTTGATTTTATAAAACTACAATGAAACCACCAACAAAATCATACTCTGAATTTTTTCCAAATTTTGAGATTAATGAAAACTGAAGACAGAAAACAGCGCATTGAAGGTAGATAACCACCAAGAACTGTACAAGATGAGATGGAATTACAAAGAAAAATGGATACGCACATGTCAGATACATGCGATTACGTCAGATCATCTTAAATCAGTGGAAGTCGACAATAGTTTCCTCTTCATTATTATCTCAAGTGAGTTAAGAGAAGCAACTTCCTTGGAATCTCCGACAACAGGATGAAGAGGACACTAAGTGAACTCAGAAAGGAACAAGAACTTCCGAGACGTCCGGAGACATTGATTTTGGCTTTATACTATTTATAGCAAATAAACAGTTAATTCTTCTTATACTGAAATTATTTTTGAACGAGAGTTAAATTATTTGCTGTTCTTTCATCTTAAGCTTTAATCTTTAGGGCTTCTGTCAAAAGAAATTTAATTTTGTATGGTAAACTGAAATATAGAATTTAAAGAAAAAAATGCTTCACAGTATTTAAAATAAATCAATAATGAATCATAATTGCATTATACATTATTAAAATTCATTACCCAAAAATTTGGACATGATAGAAGATAGAAAAACAAATCAATCATAAAAAAATTCTGCCATCAGACACAAGACTTTAATTCATATGTCTAAGAACACAATAAAGTTGAGCATTAAATAATAATAATAACAATAATAATAGTTGTTCTTCTGAAGTAATGAATTCCACAACTAACTTGTAACTTTTTATGCAACATTCTGTTGTTATATTTGCTAGGTTTTTCATGAAGCCACGTTGTAAGTACTCATAACTTACAGAAAGAAGGGAAAATTCATTTCAGTCTTAGAGAACAAGGCATTACAACCATAACATCAATATAACTGTAAATAAAATAACCTATTGTTTAATTCGTAGATTCAGGGAGGATCTTGCATTTCCAGTAATTTGCTGTTGTGTCTCAAAATATATGCACTTATAGACCATTACCACTCCAAGATTTTTGCTGCCAGTTGAAGAGAAATATTTGCAGAAAATATTCACGATAGGTACGTTAACCAAAACAAACAAAAACTGCACACTTAGGCTGTGGTATTAGCATCAACTGTAACAACTTTAATTTGGTCCAATAAATAGTTGTACATTTTTTGAAGCAGAGAAATGCTTCTATAAAATACAAGGGGTACAAGAAAAGAAATTCTTACCTCTCACAAGGAAATATTATCTCGACACTGATATCATGGAACATAATCAAATTAAATAGTATTATCTTGAAAGAATAATGCAAGACTTCAAACTCATTCAGTCGTGTACAAATCATGGGCTGTAGCTCTTTTATGTGGCTTCATGACTAGAAACACTACAAAAATGAACATTGAGATAAAAAAAGTGTAACCTTATTTCCCCGAGACTTAGAAAGTATTTTGATGTGTATTCATGTGCAAAAACTGTACCCATCCCATTCCATTTCTGTGAAAAATCTATATCCTTCTGAAATGTCATTGATGGTAAATGTACTCTTAAGTTAAGACTCGTTTTCAAATGCATATTACTTTTTATCTTATTGAATGGCTGTACACCCAATCGCAAAATGTCACCTACCAAAAAAAAATCATATAGGTTTTTTCTCGTTCTTCAATGGCCTCTGATAAGCGAAATAATAAAAAACAAAGTTCAGGAATCCTAAGCAAGACAATGTTGTTTTAATGCCAACACTTCTCAACAGCTTCATTGTAAAAATGAAACCTAATAGAAAGCTTTTATTAAAAGACTCTCCAGAGAAGTTACAAACTGTTTTATTGATGTGACTCAGTCACATCGATTTTATTGAACAATTAACAAATACAGTAAAACATTGCAAATGTACATTACAAGCAGTATTTCTAAATAGAATTACAAATAAAATGGGTACTACGCAAAGGCACATGTAATGAAACATGTAATAAAATAGGACATAATTTACTCTTCAGAGATCTCTTCAACAAAAAAGAAAATATGTGACAAGGGTTGGGTTAAGTGAGGTTAAAAATTACTGGCCTATGTGAATAAACCATACAGGCAAAAAAATACTAGTGCTTCCAAAAGTCACACGGAAAGCCTGAAATGTAACTATTTTGAAGTACAACTGATGTGCTTAGATTATTAAAGTTTAATGTGATATC
The DNA here is from genome assembly GCA_002313205.1 of Laupala kohalensis. Classification (NCBI taxonomy): domain Eukaryota; kingdom Metazoa; phylum Arthropoda; class Insecta; order Orthoptera; family Trigonidiidae; genus Laupala; species Laupala kohalensis. The sequence continues at coordinate 84,429 of NNCF01133633.1, forward strand.
CATAATTATGTATCAAAGTATATTAATAAATAAATGTTACAACATGTGTTTCTTTTTTATGAAGCAAAAACCCACAAAAAGCAATAAATAATTACAAAAGGATGCTGATTATTAAGGACTAGCATTGTCAAAGAGTTGGATGATCTGAAAATTCTAAGGTAACAAAAGGTAAGAATACCAACATCGTAAACAGCATCATACACCCGTACGAACAAATAAATGTACAAAATTTTTTTTAAAAAAAGTCACATAAAAAGAGGTACCGATCCCGAAATAAACCAAAACAAAGTTAACACCAAAACCAGAAAGATTTTTTCCATGCCACGAAAGCAATTCAAAACGGATTTTAAAAATGTGCATGTAAGGATTTAAACTCTTAATGTACGAGACAGACAAATAAACCCATGACATTCCCTTTAAAAATAAAAATTTCCTAAAACATCACCTGAGAAAAGACATAAGGAAAGAGAAATAGGATGTAATACGGAACTAACGCAATACTTTGTTGACAAGCAAGATATTGACAAAAATCAACCGTTCAGATTCAGTATATCGAGTAATAAGGATTCAGTATACATTCAAATAAATATAGATTTATACAATTAGATCGAGATTGTCTACTAAACTATGACAGTTAGTACTCATTCCAATGAAGTACAACTTTTTGATGTTATCTCACATTCAACATCAGAGACAGTAAGTCTTTGAAACAAAATTGATTTTTGACTACTGAGTCTAATACATAAAGCTTTCCAATACACATGAAATATTGACATTTTCCTTTTATAAAATTTGATACAACAACAAAAGTTGTTTTCTTAGAATTAAAACGTCATTTAATATATAGGCCTAATGGACCATTGCGATTACATTTAAAACATTCAATCGTAGCGTATTTGTTTTTTACATTTCTAATACATTGCCTGCATCAGCTAACATCATTAACAAATAGGAAAGGCACAAGTTTAAGGCTGCACTTTAACATTTAACTTTTGGCAAATACTTGTTAGTGAATGTGAATGTCCTGCCTCCTGAAACATTGTACATTGAGTTTATGTAATACCTTCCGTGGAAACAACACAATGTCAAAATGAGTGGAGCAAAGAGGATTCTAGGAAATACCAAACACATCCCAGACGAAACCTACTCCTCCTCCAGAACACAAGCACATTCAAACAAAATGGAAAATCATATTGGAACAAGCAACACTAAACAACGCAACACACAATATTCATGAAGAATGAAAATGTAATTGACAACAGAAACCATGTAGTGTGATATTTTCATTTTCAGTTTCACTATTTACAGTAAATTTTACAGACTACAACAGTACTCTATGGGTATCTTCCACAAAGATATCAAAGAAAACACTTCTCTCATCTGGAATCCTACACTTGATATCCAGACATAATTATTTATAAAAATATACAAATACATAAATAAAAGCTCCTTACATATCATATAAAAGACATTTAACTTCTTGTATTGATGGAAAAGGAAAAGTTCTACACTAAATCTAGGTAAAAAGTCCTATTCTACAAGACACTTTTGAAGGCCTTCATGGTTTGTTGCAGCAACAAGATACTGCTTCCCACCATAAGTATGATGGTTCTCATATCTCAGAGCATTTTACATTCGGAGAACAATTCCTCGAATCAAGAGAAAATGAAAGATAGTTGAGAAAGAGAGAACCCCAAAGTTGTTGGTCCTAATGTCATATTCTAATCGATGCACCCAGGGTAGCATTCCACATTTTTGTTTTTAATTACCCCGGGCGGCAATGTTGCCACCTGAATAACAATAAATAACTGAGCAGGAAAGACGAGATGTTTAATGGATAAAAATTAATTGCTTAACTTTTATTTTTGAGACAAAAAATGTTGATAAAGAATGAAATGCTCAGAACAGAAGAAAGGAAATAACAATCCAACAAGTCATTAATTATCTTCCCTTATCCAAAAATATTCTTCTTTCTTTCTCGCAAAAACACCTAAGCATATCCTCACGCATGTTTACAATAAATATCTAAAATTTCTGAAAGAAAAAAAAAAAAAATACCAAGTCAGAGAAAATTGGTTGTCTCAGCAACTGTTGACCAGCAGCAAAAGTGTAAATATGGCACTCAATGTACCAATATCTCCACAATGATTCATAGGCACATTAACTAGTTATTTTTGTGAATATCTTAGGGACATGTCTTTGACACTTGTTTTGAAATTTTGTCTGCAATGCTTAGATGGAAAATATTTATATTGGGAAGGTAATAATTCAGAAATAGCCATGTTAAGTAATCAACACCCATTAATAAATACACAAGCTGACAAAATAAAACAGAGATCAACATCAGTTCAACATCCGGAGACCAAACCTTCCTTTCGAGAACACCCTCACCCACTGGAGCACATACATAAACAGATAATGATATTAGAAATAATGAAGAAACTGCTTAGTTCTTGAAGTTTCCCCAAAAATTTACACAATTCATGTCCATTAACATGAGAAAAAAACTAATTAGATTATTAATAAATAGAACAATTGAAACAAATTAATCTTCTGAATGAAGAAGACAGGCAGCAAGCAAGATTTCGTTGATAGCCAAAGGGTGATATTTTCAATATGAAAACTATGGAGGGAGTTTTGTAATGCCAATGAAAGAACAAGATGTCACCGGCAACAAGGGACAAAAGAAATTCTGTCCCTTCAAATACCAAGAACCATGGTTCACATGCAAATTCAAATCCTACCATACTACATATCTATCTATTAAAAATTAGTTTCTTCGAGGATGTTTTAAATACTAAGGAACAAAATTCAGTCAAAGAAAATTAAACATTACTCCTATTTTCTTTCTTCACGAACATCCTATTACCCAATCAATGCATCCAAAACATAAATACAATGGAATAAGTTTCAAAATGAGAATTCTAGGAACCCTAATCTTTATAGTGGTAAATAAAAGTTATTTGAACAAATCTGATTACTTATGTTGTTCCTCTATAATGAACCGCATCTCGCATTTTCTCTATAATTCATTATTTCTAGCTTCTCTCAATGTAAACTTAGCAACTATAGAAACACCAATCTCTGTTAACCATACAACAGCTTTAGAGAGCAGCCAGCATTCCAAAGCAAGTTCTTTTTTTTTTTTTTTTTTTTTNCAACTAAGACTAGACTAGACTAGTTTCTATAGCTCCATCACATTAACTAAGACACAAGTTGGCCCACTCTCTGGAAATGCAACATTCACCTCCCGAATTCTGAAGATACTTTACGTGAATGAAAAATAATATTCCTTCAATTCCACTTCATCAGTTCACAAAAGCTCTTCAGTCTCTCTCACAATCCCTTTTAGGCAAGACCAGGGCAACAGAACACACTTCAGCAACAATACACTCGAGACATTCTAAAACTCTCCAGCAAACGCAAACACATCATCAGAGCAAATGAGTCACATGAACGTCAGTGAAAAAACAGTTTTAAACCTTAGATAAAATTATAGTCAGAGAGTAAAGCAAAAATTAACTACCTACAAGTAAATATTATGTTCAAAAAAAAAGGTTGATTGAAGAGAGTCACATAAATTACAAAATAAACAGATTCTTGAAAACCTATTTCCACGTTACTTTTTTTATGAGAAAAAAACATTTAAAAGAAACATTAAGTACCATCACAAATCTACTTAGAGGTAGGAATCAATACATGGTTTAATTACGACTCTGTGATTATCAAAGTAATAAAAATAAAGGAAGTACCTATCCATCAACGACCATTGTAAACAAATTTAAAAAAGTCAACACTAATTAACACGTAATATAGTTTAACTCCTGGAAACACACTTCCAATAAAAAATCACTGAGAAATTTAAGATAGGAACAAAATAAATAAAATCAAAACTGTAATTTGTGAAACTTGATAAATATTCTGAAGGGGTAAAAATACCAATTTCATGATTAATTCTATCCTACATTTATAATTGATCATTTGATTATGAAATGAGTGATAAAATTCTGAAAAATCCAGAATTTGATTGAAGGAAAGAAACAGAGTTCCCCACTTCCTGATATTCTGTAAGTAAAATCCCACACGAAGAAGTTTCACAGAAGATTTTGACACGTCTTCGCTTAACTAGTTCATACCTTTTGGACAGGAACATACTTCCGAGGATCTTACCACACCACTACCAGCACTACCCCCACCCCCTTGAAATATGTTTCCATCCAAACTAGATCAGTGATGACGTGTAAAAATTAAAACATATTTCAATTTGTCATATTCCCACTCGTAGTAGTACTGTTGATATATTCTCATTATTCATGCAAAGAAAATGTGTAGCATGAAAGAAAATTTGGGCTCCTCCAGAATATGCAAGACAATATCCAAACACAGAGCAGCAAGAAAGGATTGCAGTTTGGATGACCTAACAACCTTCGAAAGGAATGAAAACAATTCAAATTTAAAGGCAAATATAACAAAAGAAATAATTGTCCGGAGTATCCACATTTTAAGTCTATGGTACTTGCGAGGTTTAATAATTTTAGATAATTATATTGAGTCCTGCAAAAATAAAGAAAAGTCTTTACCTGTTGAAACACATTTTTCCTTTGCTTGGGTTTCTTGCATACAGAAAGTCCCCAAGTGAAATCCATAAAGGAGGACAACATACAAGATCTATTCTTGAACATTGTAGAGTCAAATGCAACTTTCTTAAAACAATGATACAATGAAACATCCTTTCATGCACTTGCAAGTTGTAGAAGGCCCTACATGAATTTCTCAGTGATTTCACACAAATTCTACCGTAACTTCCAGCACCTCTTCAAAATGAACAAGTAAAAGCACCATAAGCATTTCAAATGCTCCAATGAGATCTAAGAAAATTAAATAAATTACTACAAATTACTAGTTTTCACTGACAATGCATTGGTATCTTGTAAGGAAGAAATTCCCATAGCCAACATCATCTGCCTAAAAACAGAGTTCGCATCATCCATAAGGCTGTTGGGACTATCAAATTCAATAACCTGGAAAAGAATAAAGTTATGTAAGTAAGACACACAGAATTTTACCTGGCAGTTTATTCATCCACTCACACACTGCTTTCACTAACAATTTGGCTGAGAATGAGGTATCGATCCCTCAAAACTTATTCCAGAAGATAAAAGTTTTATCACAATATACCAACTCGCAAGCGAAGAATTCCGTTAGAATGTAATTCAAAAAGAACTCTCTCTCTCTCACCTTCCCAGCATCCATCACCATCACCCGATCGTAAGATGCAACAGTATTCAACCGATGAGCAATCGTCAGCACTGTGCAGCTACTGAAGGCATCCTGAATGGTTTGCTGAATGAGAAAATCTGTTTCCACATCAACCGAAGCAGTAGCCTCGTCCAGAAGCAAGATTTTATTCTTCCGCAACAAGGCTCGTGCCAGACATATAAGCTGCTTCTCTCCCACAGACAGGTTTTCACCGGCAGCTTCCACTGAAGTCATTAACTGTCTTTCTTCACGTCCAATCTGCAAGCAAGCAAAAAAATAAAGAATTAAAAAAAAAAAAATAGAAAAACCAGCAGAAATTTTGGCAGAAAATTCAGTTTCTGAGTAGATAACAACAATTCAAGGAGTATGATAACTATGAATACAGGGATGAGTCAGGGATCCTGATATAACACGCTTTGTTGTCTGCTACATCACATCTGAACAATGTAGTACAACTCACAAGACCAAGTCCAAGTCCAGTCCAAGGGAGAAAAGAACCTAGGTGAAACCATTGCATCATCAGTATGGTTGGTGAATGTGTGGTGTAGTGGACAATACCCCTTCAAACAAAGCAGGAAATCCCAGGATCAATTCTGGGCTTGTAGTCGTCTTTATCCAACTGAAGTCATCACTTAACATGTCCGTCGGTAAGTCCACAAAGTCCACATACATGTGTCGGAATGAACCGATTACTGAGCTCATCCCAACCACAAAGAAGAGAGCCTACCTTCTCCTTCAAATGAGCCTTGTCGAGTGCTTCCCATATCTTGGCATCAGTGTGTTCTCCGAAAGGATCCAGGTTGTACCTCATTGTTCCTTGAAACAGAACAGGATCTTGCGGGATAATAGCAATTGCAGATCTCAAGTCGTGGAGGCCAATGGAGGAGATATCGATGCCGTCGATCATGATTCTGCCTCCGGCAAGTTCTGTTAACCTCAGCAGAGTGGTAATCAAGGAAGATTTTCCTATCAAAATAAATTTCTAGTCAATTTGAAATTCAAGAAGTGTTATAACAGGGTGTCTACAGGTTCCTAAATGGAAATTTCAGGACTTTTTAGTGATTGTTTGGTGACTTCCTAAAATAAATTCCTAACCTCACATACATTTTCCAAAAAAAACTAACTTTGAGAATTATTTTTTACATTTTCATCCAGCTGTCTAAAAATTTAATTCAAAGATAAGTGAAGTATTAAACTTTAACTCACGCTTTCAGGAATTGATTTGGTTTTAGACAATGCAAAAAATTGAGAGAATATTACTGGGAGAAAAATTCACAGATGTTTTAATCCACCACTAAAATTTTTCGGGATCAACTTTCTCATTTCACGATTTTTTGGGACCCTTTTTTGAATTCATGTTGGTTTTAGGGTTTCTGGGACCTGTAGACATTTTGTATGATACACCAAAAGTTTACAGCGGAACATTTCACAGGAAATCAATATAAAGAGCACAACAACAATAAACTGGTCCACTGTAAATAAACAAAACAAAGTTGATCTTGAGTAGAAATTCTGTTCAGTTCATATACACTTGACATTCGATTTGTCAATTCAAGGCTAATTCCTTGATAGATCCTTAGATGCCTTCAGGAATTTTTTATTATTTTTAATTTATATCAATAATTTTGTTTTTAATTTTAATTTTCTACTTTATCTTTCCCTGAACATAAATTTTGTTCAAACAGGGTTTTTATTTATTTAATATTTTGTATCCATCTGTTCACTATAAATTTTTCTTTAATACTAGTCAATCAGGATAATAATGGCAGATCCAAACCAAACTCAAATTTTGAAACTAAAATATGACTAAATACTTCTGCAATCTACTTTTCATATTACTGAAGTATCAAATAAATTTAGAGAAGATAAAAATTCTCATAATACATCTTTAAAATTTGTCCATAGAGAAAATGAATAAATGTAGTTTTCCTCAAAATGTATTTCGGTTGGTATCTGCTGTGTTTATTATTCTAAGTCTCTCAATAGTTTATTACATTTCCTGCACCCATTTCTAATTAATTGTTTTTGACCACATTCAGCAATAATGAAGAGTTCTCAACTCCATTTATTCTATTTCAATCTTCCATCCTCAATATTCAGCACATCAGAATCTACAGAAGTGGAAACATACAACAGTTCAATCGAAGGTATCTCATAAAATTTTAAAATTCTGCTATTTATATTTTAAGATTCATAATTTTTTCTTTCCTTAACATATAAACATTTCAAATCTATTTTAGTTTCCACATCAGAATTTCCACTAATCCCAAGCATGCAAAGTGCACTATTTCTTGTTTAAAATTACTTGCTGTCGGTCTCAACATGAACCAGAGCATTAATACTGCCTACAATACTTGATAAAAACATATATAAGCAGCGAGTGCCAACAACACATGCCAATATTACATGCTCACGGCTATTCACATGGATTGCATTAATACATATTATGGTATTTCCTCTCCAATGTTTTTAAACGATTTTTCAAGGTTAGGTCCTTGTGTCATTTGTACAAATGCAGCATTTCATCAAACAACTCACAAGAAACAGGCTCATTTCAAATACATAGTTTCCACGCAGTTAATATCAGTCTTAATTTTTCATCTCTTCCACATGCACTCATCAGAACATCTTTTACTTTAAATAAACTATTGAAACTTTCAAACCATTTCCAGGTTTTCTTCATTAAATCTTACCATAAAAGTAAAAATATAAAAAAAATATTCAGGATTAAGGAGAATGGTGGGATTGTGTTCTCACCGGCACCGGTTCGTCCCACAACGCCGATTTTTTCACCTCCTTTCACAGAGGCAGAGACATCATGGAGGACCAACGGCAGATGAGGACGGTATCTTAACTGCACCCCTTCGAACTGTATCATTCCAGACCAAGGCCAGTTGGACGGGGGAGCCTTCGTGGAAGATTTGACCTCAGCTTCAGCAGGCAAATCCTACATGAGTTATTCTTTGTGAAACTGTCTAACCTCCAAATATTCACGCAGCAAACAATTTTTTTAAGAACCTACTGTAAGCATTTTAGAGGACAATATTACCTACCTCTGTGTACTCCAGAATTCTTTCCACTGATGTAAATCTCGCTTGCATCTCAGATTTGAGTTGCATCACAAATGGGACGAAAGTACTGACCTACACACAGAAATGAGATTTGCTGTAATTATCTAATATTAATCTCAATAAAAGCTACCTTATTGGCATACATATATTACAACTTAGAATACAATACAACCCAAACTTCTGAGTTGATAAAAAAGAGTGGGGAAATAACCATCACAAAATATTATTCACGCTTCAGTAACATTAAAAAGTAAAACTATCAAAACAGAAAAACATAGTTTGAAAATCAAAATACTTTTTTCCAATACTTTAGCTACAGTAATACGATAATTCATAAAAGAAACACATAAAATTATATAACTGTAGTTTCCTGTTCACCAGCATACAAGAGATACTTGCTCCCTCAATTTGCTTTGAAACCTACTTAAAATTTTCCTGGAAACCCAGATGGCAGCATGCACAAAATGTATTATCAGATCTCTTGGAAGCAAAGTGAAAATGAATTAATAGAAATTATTAGATGTCAATCAAATCAAACCACGATGTCGCATTACTATTGTCTCATACACACACTGGACTTCAATGATTCTGGCAATGACACAACACTGATACAGAAGTACAAAGGTACATTCAATAGTGGTATGACCTCAAATATTTACTTAATTTCTAAACTATTATAATTATATATTATTGTCTTTATGAGTGTTTTATAAGCATTTGGTTAGAGTATGATTACTAAACAGATTAATGAAATGGCTCGAGTATTATTTTTACTGCAGTGCTGTATAATTGAAATATCATTCCCAACACAATTCAAAATACTCAGACACAGGACATACGTATATTTACTAACTTTAATATCATGTATATCTTAACACTTTGAATAGAAATTACCATCTTTAAGAAAGAATGGATGGTAAGTCAAACATCAAGTTACCTTCCATTTTTTCTTTAGTCCACCAGTAACCAAATAAAAATAAAAAGGTGATGAGGAGAGTAAAATATAACAGATGACGAACAACAAAAAATATTAAATTCAAAAATAGAGACTAATCAAAGAAACGAGTCATGAAATGAACTGAATATAAGGAAAGTAGAAATGAAATATACAGAATTAAATAAATATAAATATCATAAAATGAAATATACAGAAAATTTATTAAAAACACAGCCAGGTCTTCATAAATTAAGAGATTTCAGTCACTGATCAGTAAGAATAAACAGGAAAAAAAGCAGGGTCAACATGTAACAGAAGAGATTTAAAATAGTCCGAAAGCCGAAAGAAAATAATTCAATTAAACAAGCAGGGTCATAATATAACAGGAGAGGTTGAAAATGGTTGAAAAATCAAAAGAATAATCCAATTAATATCGCAAGGTCGAACAAAACACGTAGCACAATAGAGAAGTACTCGCTTCCTTCCCGCTTACTTCCCCCGTGCGGGTGACCGACCATAAACACCGTTCCGAACGGTTCACAAATTGCCCACTCCTACGAATTTAAGTAATCTTCAAATAAATATTTATTGTAGTCATAAAAGCGACTATTTGCTTAAAAGAAATAAAAGTTATAATAACACAATAAACTAAGACACAAGGTAATATTCGTTCCACACACAGAAGGAAGAGAATAGCGCCACAAGAGCCATTGAGTGCATTAAATTGACGGCCAAGGTTGCCGATAGATGCAAGTTTTCAGAAATCTGAATGTCCTGCCAACATAACGCAAGGTATCATTACTCTTACGGATGATGGCGAAGAAAAGTGCTGACTACACTGTGCACAAGCGCCATAACAACATCAAGCCAAGTAGACCGACAAAAAATAAATTAATAATTTATTGTCAAGAGAGATGTTACAAACTGCCTGTGAATGTGTTGAGGACGACAAAGTAATTTACAGCGACTGATATACAATAAACTAATACACATAGTGCATTTCTGTTCATGATTTTCTCAAGATAAATGTCTCAAAGCAAAGAAAGATAACTGTGATCAGCCGAAATGAAGTGAAGTTGGCACTAGCATTAAAATTATTTAGCTTTGTAGTACAAGGGAGATTAAAAACTTACCGCAAAAACACAAGAAAGAGCGAGACCACTGTTGGCGGCTGTGACCGAGTCACGCAGTAAAACAACAACCAATCCAGTCAATGTAACAGTCACAACTGCAATCATATCCATACGAAACGTAAACCAACGGATGGAAGAGCGAAATAAGAAATCTGATGCCAAAGTTCGATTTAGCTTAGCACAGAATCTGCAATGAAAACAAACTTGCAACACTCACAAAATTCACTAATTGTTCATCAAAGAAATACAAAAAGTTATGACATTACATGTGTGTTTGTAAGTGTTTATACCTCTCTAGAAATACTCTCTGCCTCCCGTAGGTCCTAATGACGGAAAGACCAGACATTGTGGAAGATATGTGATTCAGTACAGGAGATTTCAGGAGATTGTCTAACTTCTTGGTTTCTCGTAACCCAACATTTAACCAAATATCAAGGAAAACGTACAGAGCTGTAATTTGTACGAAACAGTATTGATTAAATACATTCTAAGCAATCTGAACAAACACCTAATTCAAAAATGAACACACCTCCAGCAATAAACATCGGAATGGAGAAAATAGGAAATATCACACAAACCAAAACCAGTTGTGTAAGGACGAACATTAATCCTTGCCAAACAAATTCAAAAAAGAATGGTACTCTGACATCCACTAAAACATACAAAATGAAAAATATCAAGTATCAGTTCCTCAAAGAAATATTCAGTTACGAGTATTTTATTCAATATTTTTCAGTTTTCAGTCTGAAGTGTATAATAAATTTAGTCTCAACATTATGTGTTCTACCCAATGTCTTACGTTCATCCATATCTTTAGAAAATCGTTGCAAAATTCTTCCAGTAGGCGTTGTATCAAAAAAAGAAATGGGACATCTCATGACTTGACGGAACATGGTGTCATGCAGACGAGAGGAACCTAAAACATTAAGAGGAATCAAATAAACCACACAAAGTGACACCAAGTTTCAATAAAACATTACTCCATGTAATTCAATGAGATGGAAATAGAATGTAATAATGGAACTGTTAATTAGATAGAAACTTATTCACTTATTATAATCTTCAATATTAGAATTAAGGATCAAGGAGGCTTGAACATTGGTGTAACATTGCATCTGCTTTCAAACAACATTATGGAGCCTTCTTCAGTTTTAGCACTATGCATTTAAATTGGAATTAGAGGGATGTTATGTCAGGCAAGGGATGGATGGTGGAAGAGAAGGACATCATAAAACACACTCAGACAAATTTAAGAAAGAACTGGGGAAATGTCTCGATAAACATGTTCTGAAGGGTTAAAGGGAATTCTTTGTCAAAATTTACGACTATAAACTAATACACTATTTTAAAGTAAACAGTTAGGTAAAATCATGAGTCTCCAAGTATCATCATACCAATTAATAACTGACGAGCAATCCCAATGCCTTTGATCAATCCAAAGCCCATCATAGTCACAAATGTCATGCCATAAACCAGTTGATACAGCCACAGATGAGGGTTTTCACGCACTTTTCCTTTTAGTTCTTCTTCTGTATAATTCACAAACGATTCGTTATTTCTACGGAATTCCTAAAATGACAAAAATTGCGTTTAGTTGTAGGTTTCAATAAATCTTATAATTACTGTACACACATTTCTCAATAAATTCTAGCCAAAATCGACTAAATATATAGTTGAGTGGAGGATGGAGGATGATACGATGCCTCTTCTGATATGGCAGGGGAATTACAAGGATGCCGGATGCGCTTTTTCATGTACCTCCCTGAGGCAGACGATACATGAATGACATGAGAGTGAATGATGAGGAGTTAATGTTGAGGTGGAATGAAATGAAAGGCAGGGGAAATGAAGATTTCTGTTAACTGCTAATCAAACGGATCATTTTCTTTAACACCTTTTGGAACTGTCGATTTCCTGCAACTTGGTTCCATCTCTTCATGCTTCCACAAATGCCATAAAGCATCCTCTTTTCTTTACTTGATCATAATAATGAGATCTCACATCTTTCAATGAGGTAATATTTTAATGAATTCTTTCAAACACTAGTTATTCTTTTTCACATTATATTTTCAAACTTTGAACACATGAGGATTTCACAAATGGAACATGCAAAACAAGCTAACATGCAGTTGGCTTGTTGCCTTGCCCTAACCACGCCCCAGTCCTCGTACACAGACTTCAGTTTGGCCAGATGGATAACAAAGTTTTCATTCATTCTCCAGCAGCCGGTTGAGACAAATCAGACAAGTCAGCCAGATTCCACCCATATTTCAGTCATCATTGCACAGTAGCCTGTTCAGGCGTAACTTTCAAAACAAGTGTAGCCAGCTTCAGCCAGTAACCTGACACCTCCCCTTCCCAATTCCTTCCTCCAAATCACAAGGATACTGGGAAGAACGAGTCTCAGGGCCTGAACCTCACAGCCACATAAATAGGTAATACTCCAAGACTCACCTCTTGACCGTCTCCCTCATCCAGCCAGATCCTTAACCAAATGCCAGAGGCGAGTCTCGACAAAGTAAAGAGCAAAACCAGAAGCAGGAGAAGCAACGTGATGCAATAGCCTCCACAGAACTTTGCGTACTTCAGATAAGCTTTGTATCCAACATGAGTCATAGTGTGTTCTTCCACAGTCGTCAACTTCCCGCCTGCTTCATCACCAGCTGCAACGAAACACAGAAATACAATTTTTTTAACACTAATCTTCTCAAGTAAACCTTATTTTAACTTCTGTCTCTTTTCTACTTTTCTTTCATTTATGCTATTTCATACCAACACACAGATAATTTAAAATTATTCCCAGCAGCAATTAGGTAACTTCAATTGTAGTATTTGTAAATGGGAAATGTACCTAAGTGCTATTGAAGCTTATCTGCATGAAGCGATAGGAGTAATGAGTCGGGTAATTGGGGTATTGTTAGATGGTGGGCCGCATAGCTGGGTTTACCAACATCTTAACCCACGTGGAGGGGTTAGTAGAAGTGGTAAAAGTTAGAGTTACTGATACTAGGATGAGGTGGATAGAGGAAGGAAGGTTCACTTTTCAGTAGTCACAGCTATATATGAACTGGGACATTCACATGAAAAGCTACAAATTTTTCTGGTTCCACCAGGAATTGAACCCGGGATAACTGGGTGAAGAGCAAGAAAGCTACCACCTAACTCACATATTAATTACATTAGGTAACTTACATATTAATTACCTTCATAGCTCTATAATATATGCATACTAATGAAAATGTATACAATCTTATGTACTGTTATTTCAATAATAAAGTATGAATATGAAAATTATCATAACATATTAATGTTACGTTTTTCTCTCTTTCAAGGTTAATATTTAAGTCATGGACATATGTAATTTTATAAATATAATTTTATCAACTTATTACTGATCTTTTTAATTTTGCTACAATATTATAGTCATTTATTCATATTTGTATTTCTTTCTAATATATATGAAAAAGGTTTTGGCCTAAAGCCGCCATCCTGTAGGGGGTATTTTTTGGGATTTCCCCCAACACTTTAGGTACAATCTGGGTACAATACCAGAATGGATCCATCATGCTTCCTGCCAAGATGTAACTCAAAAGTAAACACATTTCTAAAGAACAAAATATTAACAGTCAAATTGATAAATATGTACAAGGCAGAATTTGAACTACTGCTGGTTAACGAAGTGAGAACCTTAATAAAACATTTTTATCCATACACTCTGCTTTTTTCAACTCAGTTTATGTTATCCTTGTGAACACAGGATGCAGGGCAAGTGTACTTGAAGCCAGAAAATTAATAAATATGAATTCAGTGACAAAGTAGTACTACTACAAAACATGATTCCCATGAAGTGAATGATTAAATAAGGAAGATTATTATACTGTATAGAGAAGAATGTAGAAAGTAGAATGGAAAACAATGTTTTAAGCCAAAAATTTTCAGTTTTAGAGTTGATTTAAATACGAAATATGAATATGACACAATACAGTATGGTGTCAAGAACTTTCAGTATCAGTGTTAAATACACTATCAAAGCTTTTATATCATTTCTTTGGAATGGTATTCTAATGATTAAAGTGATCCTACTTTTTAGTTTACAGAAAGCACAATGCTACATAAGTTAGCAAACACATCTGCAGATCTAATCTACATTGAAACCTGGAAAAGTTATGCAATTCCATTCCACAGATACTACGGGCTCAGTGCTAAATATCACAAAAGAATGTTGGTTTTTAATTCTTAAGGGAGAGACTGGAACAAGAGTAAGCAATAGTATCTCTTTCACAAAACTGTTGTTATTCCAAACATATCATATACCATATTCAGACAAATAAGGGAATTAAATTTATGTCGTGAGAATGCAGCTTGGCAGCGAGATTTCCAAATCAATAGTACATCACAGCAACTCAATGGAATAGTCAGTCATAGACACTGCCACGCTTAATCAAATGAAGACAACACACTTGAGCTCAGACCAATCCCCAGTTCCACAACAAAAGTCCCTTCACAATTAAAAATTTTGTTTTTCGAGTTGCTCAAGGATAGAAAATCCAAAATCATTGAAGAAAAGCAGTTTCTACTATTTGCTACAGAACAAGATTTCTTTTCCTGCTTTCTTTCACAACAATTAATAAGTGGCAAGTCAAGTTACTGCAGGCATTGTAGAATAAGTAATGTTCTGCCAAAAATGTGCTCAAGACCGCATAGAAAAACATAGAGGAAATTAATCTTCACAGCATTATAGAAAACAAACAACAGGGGAGCGTGACATCAAGTGATCTAAGTAACAAAGGAAAAGTGAAGAAAAGATGAGCATGAACTCACAAACACCTAACGTACATCTAAATTAAGGTTACAACAATACACTAATTCAACTAGAAGGTGTAAAAATGAACACCAAAGTAAGATGCATGACACTGCATTCCATAATCATTTCTGTACACTCTTCACCTGAAATGACTTGGACAGTTACCTCTGCAGTCTGCTCCATCTCTGCTATAGACAAATGCATTGACTGCATTTTCCAAGACATTTTGAAACGTTGCTCCGCAAAACTCCCAGTAAATCTCGTCCAATAACCCTGATTATGACAATGCCATCAGCTTTCGCTTACCCGACTCTCCAAATAAATCAGCGTCTCCTCCAGCAGCAGAGTTGTCCCCAGTCACATTCTTATCCCTCACTTGATCAAACTGCAACAACTGGAAGTAATCTCCCTTCGCATCAACCAGCTGCTGGTGCGTCCCTCGCTCGGAGATGAGCCCTTCTTTCAGATAGAGAACTTCATCACACTGCTCCAGAAACTGGGATTAAACATTGATAAACAATGATAATAAATCCACAGAAGCACACAAAACTACTAAAAATATGGAAATAAAGATACACAACACAAAAAGATTACAAGTAAAATTAGACTTTCACCCGAGTGGGCTCATCTTATTGTACGGCAATTAGCAGCCACATGAGCAGTCAAATGGAGCAAGCATTTAGTATTTTAAGCGATATTCTTAGATAGTAACAAAAAAAAAAAAAAAAAAAAAAAAAAAAAAAAAANAAATTACTTAGATCAGTCCACCAACAAACACAACTTAACATTTTGGAAAGAATTTACAACCAAAATTTGTAATCCTGATTGCATAAGTCAGTACTAAGAGAGAAAAATTTCATTGGCAGATACTGTCTGAATAGTGAAGGTCCCAATACAAGCAGGATGCGAATAAGCTCTCGCACAATATATATGGTAATGCTATTGTAATTGTGTAAAAAACGTGATCAAATGTAATTCATTACATCATTATTTTATCCTCTTTCATTGATCAAAATCCCTTTCTATACAGAGTTCTCTACAATATTAGAATATAAAATACTTGCAAATTTTCTTCCGAATGTAAGATACCTTATGGCATGTTTTCAAGTACAACCAAACAAAGTGCACAGTTGAGTCAAACAACAAATTAATTAAAAGACCCCAGAAACAAGTGAAAGTCATCAAGTCATCCAGTTACCAAATATCAAAATATATAATAAAATCTCAGTATTGTGCGCTTCAGAAAATTATTTTTTAATGCTTTATTTGGAGAAGTACATTAAGTTCTAAAAACACTAGTTATAGTGTTTTAACCCCAACATAATTGGCAATTCATACGATACATAAGGATGAGATATTTCACTAAATTTTGAAGTTAGTATGACTTGGGAAGAAAACACTATTTTCTTGTTTTTTCTTCTTTCAATCGATTATTTTCCAGTTTTACTTTAATTAGTCTCAAAAACTGTTTCAGAAACATCTTTCTTTGATTAATTAATTTTTTTCTTGTTATAGAGAGGAGCAAAACTCGAAGGCCAGCAACAACAGAAGTCTTCCGCTACAAACGGGTTACAAAAGTAAGCCACGACTGGCCACAATTGCCACAATAAAAAAAAGTTCTACATCAAGCACATGTTCAATACTGGGCCGTACCAAGAGATGCCAGTCAAAAACATAATAACAAAACATGAATTTTACAACAAAAAGCTCGGAATAAAATATGATATACATAATATGCAGCCAATGATAGATTAAATGAATGGATTTATGAGGGAAAAAATTAAAATCTATACATTTTTAGTTTGTACTCATGAAATAGACTCTGGTAATGAGTTCGTAAAAGTGAAATATCTCAACATAATATTATACAGCATTTAAGCAAGGATTAGAAGTTATACATCCAATATATTATACAAGTATTAGAAGTGGATACGTAAAAATGAATGTATGCAAAACTTGTATTTGTTAGTAGAGTCTGGCAAAGTGAAACATAAAAGAATACCCAGAATGAAACAACTTATAGGGAAAAAAATATTGGTCATAAAAGCAATCTATATAATCCAATATGTATTTTCAATAAGATGCCAATTACCTAAAAAAAACTGTATCCAGTGCAATAAAAATTATTCAAGGACAAATAAAGTAAAGACATGGTTAAGTGATTATAAGGAATATATATCAAAACAAACAAGAATGATTTTTAATGTCGAATAACAATATAAATTTGTTATTTAGTTTTAAGGCATAAATTTGGATTTAAATATCATTAGTTTTAAGTTCACTTAACTTTAACGAACCTACGATCAGACCAAGTGTGTATGTAGTGATGTTATTTGCAATAACTTTTTATGTAATCTAGTTCAATAAATTCAAAATTCAAACTCAAAACTTAAGCCAGTTATTCTAAGATGGAGTGTAAAGAGTGTGACTTCAAGGTTGAAAATGCTCAAATTTCAGTAAACATAGTTTAAACATAAAATAAATAATGAAAGACTTATGATCTTTCACAGAAGGATAATATATATTTAGTTTAAACATATTTAATTTTTCTTGGAATCAGAACAGAGGGCACTTGGTACACAGTGCTCTGTGACATATTTTCCCCCCAATTAGAACTAACAAAGCAATAGATGCATTTGCTAGCAATAGATGTAAAAACGAATTTTTTTTAGCTGTTTAATGATCATGTATTTCCCCATTGTAGAGAAATCTTAAGCAGGCGGCAGAAACTTTTTTTTTTTTTTTGTGCCACAGTTTCATTGCCTCTGAAGGTGGTTCAAGTGATAAAAGACCAAAGGTCCTCCTGGAGAGGGATTGTTGAATGGTCATTTATTCTTTACATTAGTCTTTTGTAATAAATTAATATTAATTTATTATAGTATTAAGTATTAAATACTACATTTATTTGACAACTATCGGTCAGGTGAAAATGGTGCAAACCGGAAATCAAACTCAGGACTCCCACTTTGATTGCAGGGGTGTTAACCACTACACCACCCTTAACTTACAACTTCCGAGTACCTACTCGTGGAGGAGTGTTTGCAACGTCAACAGCCAGGTGAAAATTGCAACGGACCGGGACTCAAACCTGGGACCTCCCGTTCTGGCAGCAGGTATGCTATCCAGAGCAGTGTACAGGGGCGGGAGCACAGTGGATAGCACACCTGCGGTCAGAGCAGAAGGTCCCAGGTTCGAGTCCCGGTCCGTTGCAATTTTCACCTGGCTGTCGATGTTGCACTACACTCACCACCCATTCGTCTTCCACAACTGAACACCATTTCCACCCAGATCCAAACTTCAGATGACCTGAGACACATCCCCAGACAGGAGATAGGTGAACCAGGCAGCACACAATGCTGTGCGCGCATAATTACCAGCTTTACATGTACCTATGTGTTAAGGTTTGTTACACATATATTTCTTCCATGTACCCTACACTCGGAGAAGATGTGACAACTTTCGATAAGGTGAAAATGGCGACAAGCCGGGAATGGAACCCGGGGCTCCTGCATGCAAGAAATATGTGCACTATGTTTATTCTCTATAAATATGTTCTTGGTAAGTGATTTGGAATAACTAGAATGGATGAATGGGATTTACTTCAATTCATAGGGAAATAATAAGCTCAGTTTTCATTATTTCGGATATTGCAGATTGTTTGCAGGCAGATGAGATGAAAACCACGGTAGCACTATATAAAATAACATCGTCAAGTTGTCACCTCATTTGCACAACTTGTAAGACAACATCACTGCACACAGAATATGAATAATTAAGAAATTACCTGCATCCCATGTGTCACTAGAAGAACAGTTTTGGAAGCGAGTTTCCTTTTGATGCAGGAATTAAAAATATTCCGAGCTACTTTCGCATCAACAGCACTCAACGGATCATCCAGTAAATAAATATCTTTATCAGCATATACAGCTCTGGCGAGATTAATCCTCTGCTTCTGTCCACCACTATAAAAAAAGGACAAAAATAACATCAAACATACTTACTACAGAAATGAAAGGATGGAATTTCAAACAAAATATTAAACATGAAATATATAAATATCAAGGTTAAATACAATAAATCATCTCGGAGATATCCTGTATTGTAATTATTAATTTTCCACCTTTTTCCATAAAGTTTGATAAAAAGAAAACAAATGGATGGTGTACTTTCCAACCACAAATGTTATAAAAGTAGATGTTGAATCTAAGAATCTACATCTGTAGAAACTAATCGTCTATCCCGTCTTTACCCCAGGAGTTTTAGAAAAAAGGGTTTGAGTCAATGACCACTAAACAGACTGTAACAAAATTTTCACTGTCGTCGTATTCCTGGAGAGATGGAGGTTGACATCGAGTTAACTTCATTTTGATATGACTTCAGAGTATGGAGCAAGAATTAAAAATACTACAAAAGTCAATAACAATTTCATTATGAGTAAAGATTTAAAACATACCATTAGCTTGTCTATAATTAATATGGAACATCTTTATATTATAGAAAAATGTACCTCAAATTGGATCCTCTTTCTCCAATTTCAGTTTTATCTCTATTTGCCAGCAATTCCAAATCCCGTTGTAAACTACAACATTCGAGAACCTCTTGGTATCCATCTTCTTGATACGGAAGACCAAACAGAATATTTTCACGGAGTGTATCATTAAAGATCCAAGCTTGTTGTGACACAATTGCCATACTTCCCCCAACTTCAAGATTCCCAGAGACCAAAAGCATCTGAAGAATACACAGAATCACTGATGTCACAGAACAGTACATCTTGAAATTGATATAAGTAAAATTAATGCCTCATTTCTTCACTGACAAAGCACTAAGTAACGTGGCTTGCATGCAATATGGCTTTATCTGGTATTCAATACATTTCCAAAGAAAATTTAAGTAACATATTCTATTACACCTCCATTGATAATGTCTGATTATATAAATAAATAAATTTATTGTCAAAAAAGCAGTACAAACTGCGTATGATCATGTGGAGGACAATAAACGAATTTCAGTACCCATAAATCATACATAACAGATATTCATCACAATATACTACAGGACTCATTTCCATGTTAAGTTTTAGATCAAGGTAAATTTACATGAATAATAATAAATTTATTGTCAAAAAACAGTACAAACTGCGTATGACCATGTGGAGGACAATAAACTAATTTACTCTCCGGAAGCAAGCAAGGGACCATCCCATCAATTCCGATCAAGGGCCCTAAGACAGAGG
>NNCF01133633.1:105171-146748 GCA_002313205.1 Laupala kohalensis
GAAGGAAAAACGGAGAAAAACCCGGGCCAGGATGGGGCTACAGAATTAATGTACACAACCGTGCCAAAGTTGAGTACACATAAAACTAAATTAATATGAGCCATACGGCAACACAATCATTAAAGAAAATAGTTTTTGAAATTGTTATAAGTTGTTTAAAAAGTACTACAGCAATGGCGTGATAAAGTACAAGACGGATTTAACTTTTATTAAAATCAATAAATTCTTTTACAGTGTAGAAACACTGGTGCAGGAGGTAGTTTTTAACCGCGGATTTGAAGATATTCAATTTCATAATGTCTTTTATATTCTTGGGCAGGGAATTATATAAAATGATTCCTGATACAAGTCTTCAACAAAGAAGCAAGAATTTATTAAAGTGAATGGACTAACTGTAACAATTAATACAATGGATCAACTAAAATAATGAATATTAGGCAAAAATAATATTTTTATTATAATTTTTGCCTAATACTCATATTTTAGGAATATTCAATTTCAACGATCAGAAACTCTGACATTAGCACCACATCTTTTTTGCAAAAAACACAAAGAAAGCAAAATTATTGAGACCAGTCTACCAACAAATCAGAATTAAACATTTGAGAAAGTTTATATACACTGTAGTTATTACTAAATATGCTGTTGTTTTTGTTAATTTCTTAAAATAAGATGTTTGGACAAACAATAACCATTAAAAGATAACACGTCTATGCTTTAATGAAGTAATTAGTAAGAGTAACTTAGAGCGATTGGAAAAGTAAATCACCTACAGTATTTATGACTTTAAAACATATGGAACAGAACTTAATTCCAAAATTGGCTTTCCTTAAGCATATTTGTGCAAAGGTTCCATGGTTCATTTTTTCATATCACTATTTTGTAAATGTATTTTTATAAACATTTTGTAGATGAACGAATCAAAAAATCTGAGGAATATTGGAATTTTTTTCTCAAAAGGTTTTTCTTCCTGACTGTTCCAGAGAGGAATTCATTAACTCTTATGGTAGGACATGCCTTACAATTCCCATCAGAAATTAAGTCAGGTTACATAGGCAAGCATGCAAAGCAAATGAGAGGGACAGTTTGACAAAATGATGGAATGTAGCGTACTAGCCAAGTACTTGTGGCTTTGTTGATCAAAAGCATGATCCATAAATGACATCAACAGATAACTCGGTCATGAGCAAAATGGAGTTTGGCAATAACAAACTAGCAGATAGAATGATTTTTACATGGTTTTTATCTCAATATTCTAATATGTTTCTCCATCAAAAAAACACACGACTGAGCTCACAGCTCTGTTTGTATGAAGTTTGTGATTAAATTATGCGTTTTGAGCCATTACCTTGATTTTGTTAATGCTATTGTCTACTATTAGCTACTTAGATCATAAAAGGGAAATATAAAAATATTTTAGCTGAGAATGATTTTGATCTACAGACCTCTACATTAAACTTACAGCACCATTACACTGCACCACTCATCAGCGGAATGGGGAAAGTTATCTTCTGTACTAACATAATTATTATAAATATTATTTTGTTACATATAAAATAAAATTGTGATTATGCACATGTTTGAATCAAGTGACTCAATGAAACAATTTTCATTATTGGTTGAGTGATTGTTATATATTTGCGAATGTAAATCAAATTTGATCATTTTTACTTTTTTTAATTCTGTAAAAAACAAACACCCAGGACAGAAAATTTAAAATCAGATTTCTCACATACTCCTCAGATAGAAACTGTAAACAAAATATTATGAGGATTTGAAGTGCCAAGGTAAGAAAATCTGATTTGACATGGAATGAGTCCATTACAAACGTTTGGTAGAGAATATCTTGGACATACATCACCCATTATAGCAGAGAGGAGAGAACTCTTTCCAGATCCTACACTCCCACACAAGCCAATCAACTTGCCCTTCTGAATTCGCAAGTTTATCTCGTGTAGAGCTTGAATGGGCTGAGTGTCATCATATAACAAATAAGATCTTCTGTCACCAACTCCATTGGCAATAGAATTTTGTTTTGATCGGCTTGGTCTCTTCCGCAGGTCTGAAAAAAGAAGAAGCAAAAATTAGGTGCATAAAATAATTACAGAAACAGTTTTATTTTTAACGCTTCAGTTTTGCAAAGAAAAAGTTTTATTTTTCCAAGAAAAGAAGAAACTCCCATCACTCTAAAGCAGTAGAGTATGCTTGATTAACTCATTAATAGGGTACATTACTAAATTAGAAACCAAATTTTAAGAAATAATAACAACTCTCTTCTCAATAAATGAACCAAATTCTTTGACAGAGTTTAGAGAAATTTTGTGAAGTGTTTAAATGTTCTTATACCTTTCATGAGTTACCAACAGATACACATCCTGCAAAACATACATCCAACAAATTTCACTTGTAAATAAGGTTCCCAAATACTGTCTCAATCATCAATCATCAAATATCACATTATCGTCAAATTTTATTGATTTCTTGTCTCTCCCATCATGATGCCTTTCACATTATGCTCAACATTAAGCTACACACTTCACAAAATATTGAACTAAACATCAATCTTAACATTAGTAAGAATTCTATTTTCAAATATAGAACAAAAGATTGAAAACTTCCGTTTTAAAGTTATTTTCATTACAGAGCAACACAATCTTCAAGATGCACATCTCCATGAATTTGTAAAATGTATCATAACAGGCAGCAACTAAATGCAGCACAAAGGAAGTTTACCAGTCTCATCCCAATACTTTGTTGTAATCCATCCAACCATTATCCATCCCAACATTTTGTTATAAAATATGCAACAATAATAATTTATTCATATGAACAAAAATAAAACAGCAGGTTCTTATGATGATTTTACTCATTTAAGTTAGCAATCATCGCTATTACTATGGGTTCATCACTACATCTCCTTATTAGCGCATAGTGAGCAAATACATTGTAATCAGCAGCATGGATACAATAAATTACAAAAAAATCATTACCTTTGTTTTTTCCTTCTGATGGTAGAGATTCCCAAGCAAAATCTGCATCTTCAATTCGTATTATTTCCTCACCAGGAGATTTAGAGATAGGAGATTCATAATTTGGACGGTGTAAAAATTTCTGTAAACATCATATATATTCAGAATGAGCAATGACGATATTTAACAAAACTGATGAATGAAATAATAAAAGCCCGACCTGGATCTTCTTACAGCTCACAGTAGCTTCTGCAAGGCACTTAATTCCATAGGGTAGGGTGCCAACGGTAAACTGCATTGCAGTGAACACAGCAAAAACAGTAAACGCTTCAGTGGCATACAAATCATTACCTGTCAAACTATAAAATCAAAATGCAAAATTTGATTCTACAAAACATGTTCATCATTTATGTGATTTTATATAATTTACTTCTTATAGTGAAGTAATTTTAACAAGAAAATGACATTCAATAGCTCTAAATACTATAGTAGTCATTGGTAAACGGACAATATGTCTACAGTACAATACACATTCTATGAAACATTTTCACAGAATATCAAAATATTTCCATCTCAACAAATTCAATCTGATAAGAAATCTCACGATTAACTTCACAAAACACAGAAATATTTTCGGTCAGCATGTCAAGATAGTCATCCCCATGTCTGCAAGAGGAGCTTCACAAGGAAAGAGGCCTCATGAAAGGGTTGTTGTCAAGAGTCTCCATGAAAGTACAGCAGAATCCTGTTATGAGAGATTCCCACTTATAGCAGACAAAGTATAGCTTATAGGTCCCGAGAATAGTCGTGTAGAAACAACACATTTATCCTTGGATACAAGATTCCCAACTAGTGGATGAAACAAATTTGTTGTAAGAGACAATCGAATAATTTTTTTGCAAAAATTCTGAAAATATTTTGACGGGCATTTGGATTTCCATCAGCACAGTGTTCGCATTTGGGTCTCACTAGTGCAGCTCAGATGGGATTTGGAATGGTGATAGTCACGCAACCACTGCAATCAACCACTCATTTACTTCAACTGAACTTGGCATCGTATTGTACATTTTCCCTGGATACTTTTCCTTAAAACAAATGTTTGCTTGAGTTTATTACTGGGTGTCTTAATACCACATTATTTCATCAAAGCTTATCTCACTTACTTTCTCTCATCTTTGTATTTAACTTTCTCATCCACAGAGTACAGAGAGAGTACTGCAATTGTAAGGTTTTGACGGTAATATATATTTTGGGTGTTCCTGATAAGGAAAAAGTAGTTTTCAGCTGGATGTCCTTCTGCACACACCAATTCTGGCTTAACGGATGGATCAATATCATTTTGATTTCATATTCAGTGGAATATGCTTGTTGTCGATGCATGTCCACTGAAATTTTTTAAACTTTAATATAAAGGGTACTTCACATGAAGATCAAAGTACATTTTGGAAAATTTCTCAAAAAAACAGCTTCAAATGCTTTCTTAAACTTTTCTGCCTAGAAAGTATGATTAGTATCTGTCCAAGTGGTATTTCACTAGAATGTTTGATATAGAAGTAGGAAAATCATATCTCTCACCAGTGTTACCTCATTTATTCTATCGCTAGTCGCACTACCTCATTTCAAGACACTTGAAAACTATTTAGCAGAGCAGATATACTAAGCAGAAGGAGAATACAGCTTTAGAAAACTAAGATGAAAGATGAAATACTGATTAAATTGATAGAAGAATGGAAAACCTACTCCAGAAACAAAATTACATAATCGTGTGTCCACAATGATACATGATATTTACATAACATAAACTACACAATTTGTAAGAAAAAAAAATGCAAAACACATTGAAATAAAACTCAAGAAATTTGTTATAATTAAAATTCTGAATGTAGTAAGTATTAAGGTTACTCAGAGCCTGAATGTTATTTTCAATTAACCAAGTCCAAGGGTTTTCAGTAATATTAATATTTTTAAGATCTGTTTAAATGTAATAGTTATATGAACATTTTAGAAATTGAAATTGAAATTCGTGAACAATTTGAAAATCAATTTTCTTCCGTCACATTTGTAAATGTATCATTCAATTTCATGCACTTAATATTTCTTTCATCAATTTTGTACATGCTTCATTTGAACTGATTTGATTGAAATACATGTGTAATTGTATAAATCTCTTCTTTTTTTTTTTTTTTATAAAGTTAGTTTTGCATCCTTTCAAAGAATATTTTAAAAATACATAAAAGTATGAGCAATGGTTTTGAACCGCTAGTTTTCAAAGAAATGTAGCAACACGCTACATAGTGACATTCACTAATAATCACCAAAGCCAACTCCCATGAACTTGACTCCCAACATTACAAGGAGACCTGGTCAACTGTTAGAACCTAGCAACAGAACTTGTTGATTTAGAAACTAGAATATCATTCTACTGCGCGTTTCACTACGAGTGACATCAGTCTACCGCTCTTCCTCACAGGAATGACATCGCGTTCTAGTACAAGTTCTCAATGCCCACTTACAATATCAACGCTTAAATTCAGTCCTAAAGTTGAACTCGACATCAGAACTATTTACTCGCTGAATTATTATCAGAGCCAAAGCGCTCAAACATTTAAATTCAGTGACTTTCTCAGATTTCCACAGACTTTATGTATGTGCTGCATGTGAATAATCTGCATTGAAATATGTCCTTCAGGAATTGGTTTACACATTTAACTATTTCAATCATCACTAGGAGACCTATGACAGAATGACCAATTATATTATTTCATGTACCTTGTTATGTACATTTCTCATTCTCAGTCTGCGCACATTAAATGACCTGTGCCTTTTAAATTGAATATACGTATACATAATTTCTTATAGTGTATTTAGTTTTATCTAATTATATTTTGTGGGGAATTCATACTCGAACACACTTGCTACATTTAAGTATTAATACCAATCAAGCACTTACAATGATGAATAACTCCCCGACAAATATGATAAAAATATGGAAAAGTTTCTCCTCTAGCAATAAATAAAAAATAATTCAAAAAAGTAAGGAGTTGCATTAAGAAATATACAGCAAAACTTGCATATATCAGTTTTCACATTGGACCTCATTATGTAGAAGGAAGATACAATTAATACCAAAATCCAACCCAACATCCATGATCTCATGGAAACTTAGCAAATCTGGTTAATTAGGCTCTTGTATCTTTAATTACGATTGAAATATGAACACAGATTTATGCAACCATAATCATTCCATATAAATAAACAAAGTTATGTTTCATAGCTGGATATCAGTTTAACTTATTAAAAACTCCTTCCCCACTTGTAAGACAAGTTTCCATTCCCTCTAGAGTCTCTTTCAAAAGTGTTTCATAGATCTACAGTATGGAGATAGGAATTAATTCATACCTATAACAAAGAAAAGTAGAAACTGATGCCAGAACAGTAATGGCAGGGGTGACTGTATTACTAAAAGACTGAAGAAAGGCAGCTTTTTGAAGTTGTTTTCTCTCAATATCACGGACTCCTAAAAAGAAAAAAGACCAAACATGAAAGACACTTGTTTGCGACTAGTACAAATAATCCCACAAGACATTTGTCAAACTTACGGGCAATTTTATCGGCAAAACTATTTTCCCAAGCATACATTTTAATAAGGCGAATACTGTTCAAAATTTCACTCATTAAACTAACTCGTTTGTCAGTTACTCTCACAGTGCGAATTCGTACCATACTTGTCAAACGAGCTATTCCACCCTAGAAATATAAAAAAATATAATAGGACAAAGTCTATTTTCACAAGAGATGGATTAAACCACATACAAGAAGAGGACATGCAATGCACACATACTTTGCAAAGTTAAACTCAGAAAATGCAAAATGGTGGAGTTCCTAATTTATAATTAGGAAACCACATTCCAGATTGAAATTTGATTTAAAAACAATTTGGAACAATAAATAGACAGAATTAAATAGGGGCTGTCCATTAATTATCTTATAAAAAAGTTACCCTCACACCTGTAGAGACGAATCTCCCTCCCCTCCCACATCACTAGAGAAGTTTTTGTTCCCATCTGGAGAATCTGGGGACAAACGTCGACACACATTTGTTCCTGCCTCATCATTCCTAGGGCAGTTGAAGATTCAAGACTTCAGGAGCAATTGTTCAAGTTAAAAGAAACCAATGGAACTTAGTATAGCATAACACCAAGGTTATCTGCCCACGTCCCCCAGTAATGCAATCTAAGTATTTTAAAAAATCCTTGCATTACATAATGTACGAGCAGACCCTTGACTAATTGAGGACTAAACTGTTATTTCTCTCGTTGAACTCTTAAAAAAACAAAACAACAACAACGAAGGAATGAAACTTGAAACATTTACCATCACTGGATAAAACAATAAAATGACAGCATTTCCAACCAGTGCCCATGGTCCTAACACAATCAACGAATAAGTGACACACATAAGAAACATCACAGGAGTTCCTGCAACAAAAATGAAAAAAAGTGATAAAAAAATTTCTTTATACTATCACAATAAACAACAGAATTCATTCACTACTAAAGGTGTAACACAGTGTCTACTAAATTCCCTTCTTTTCTCATATATTCTGTTAAAATTTCCTATCTAAATCTACGGCAAAATTACACATTTAATGTATACTAGTTTTCATCCTACGGTTCAAAAGCTGGCAATGCAGGTCCCAGGTGACTAAACATAAAGAACAATCCCATGAAAAAAGCATTAGTAATAGGCATATCAATTACAATCTTAATTACAATCAGTTGAAGAAAAATTGCCAAACTAAAAGTTAGGTACATTCCCTTCGTCAAACAGTTTTCCAAAAGAAAACTTGTAGTAAAACAATGTTCAGAAGTTACAGCCTCATCTTTAGTGACATTAAATTTAGCTCCACAATGGGATTGATACATATAGAAACACACACACAAACACAATCAAATAAATGTTAATGATGATGATTGACATTTGCTCTTATGAATACAAATAGTATCGAGAAATGACCCAAGATTTTAGCAGGCAGTTTAAATTTGATTCAAATTAACAAAATTCACATGTTACAATTTTGAAAAGGAATTTAAATAATAACACACAAAAGTAATACGTTGCTGTGTGACTTATTTAAATTAATAATTATCCTTGCCATTTATTTAAATCGGTCACTTGCTAGCAATGAAGTAGCTCAACTGATGATATCTCAGATTAAAGACAAAATGTAGTGTTACTTTTGTGTGTTTATTATCAAAATTAAATTTTTTATACAGGCTGCTCTCTAGACTCCTGATTAGGCGCAGAAGTCTCATTTAATGAATAATCTCAAATTTAGAGTATAAACAACATATCTTGAATAATCTATAGTTCGATAATAATATGTACTTATGAACTATCTTATTTTAGTTTTATTAAACACAAATTGTTGGTATTCTGTTGATATTATAACATGAAACTAACTTTTTATTCTTATCTATTCTGAAATTTTCAATTCACGTTCTGCCTTAGGGCCCTTCATCCGAATTGATGGAATGATCCCTTGTTTGCTTCCAGAGAGTAAATTAGTTCATTGTCCTCCATGGGGTCACATGCAGTTTGTAACTGCATTTTTGACAATAAACTTTTTTGAGATTGCTTGAAAACGTCTATTACACTGTTGTCTGCCATTTCAACACAAATTTTAAATTTAAAAACAGTAAAAAATATGTCATTTTCCTTGCCATGTTTGAAAACTGCCCGCCGTACCCCGACTTTTCTCTCACTTCCCGACTTTTTCTGACTGTAAAACACTTCAGAAGAAAATAATTGTTTGGCACTGTTAAGGATATTTTTAATTCACAGAAACATTCAAGAGTTTCTTCATAAAGCAAAATACATATCAAGAAAAAATTATCACACTGTAAAGAATTAAACATACTGCTACAAAAATTGTTCAAATGTTCAAGAAAATAATTTATCTACCTAACATTAGCACTCCCATGTGGCAAGCTTCAAACATTCGCTCTTGTTCATTGGTGCAGAAAGTCAATATCTGTCCCAGCACTCGCTCCCCACCACTCCTCAAAAGAAGCATTTTTTTGTACACAAGATGCTGCATGGCGCCTTGAACTCGAATGGCTGAAATACATAACTAGGATTATTTTAAACTTCAATCAAAGCAATTAATTTTACTTACTGAGAATAAATTTCACCCACCAGTGTGCAAACCCATAACGTATCCAGCACCGAAACAGTAATTACGTAACAATTGACAAATTAACAATATACCGATTAATGTCAGTCCCCACCACAAAGGTAATTCTCCTTGTTTGTCACTCACATATTCTAGAATAAAATGTTGTATTACTGCCTGAAAATAAAATAAAATTTTAGTAATAGAAAATTCTCAGATAAAAGAATAAATAACTAGCATATCAACAAATATTTCTTACAGGTCCCAAAAATTGAAAAATAACAGCTAGCACCATAAATGTCATGGCTATAATACAACGAGTGCGACAAAATCTCCAAACTACCCAAGACAATGATGACTTCTCTCCATATATTTTGACATGCTCATTCCACAATTTTTCCAGTCTTTGAGCATTAGGTTCAGCACGATCACTTTGCTAGAACAAATGTAAAACTAAACATATCTTTACAAAAATTGTATTGATCGACTCAAACAAAATGAATAACAAACCTGCAACTCGTATAAATCATCTTCTGTCAAACCACGTCTGAAAGCTTTCCACATAACTTTTGTCATCCACGTAACAGCAACATAACTGAAGAGACCAGCCGAGCTACTCGGCATTGCTTGACTATCACTAAAATAAAAATGAAAGATTAAAATGCACCCCCATTAACCAAATAAAAAGTGTGACAGTTCACTATATTTTAATTGGGTTTAACTCATTTCAAAGAGAATCACTCACTATGGGGGTGGCCTGTATGGGAGAAAATGCTTGAGAGCAGGAGCATATTTGTGTCTGGTCTTCTTTGTGGGTCTGAATAACAAATACCAAAACGATTTAAATCAGCAAGAATTTTTAACAGGTTTTCAGAGCTTGGCCCTTACAATTAATTAGATCTCTTAATCATTACCTTTCAACATGGTTTTCTTTTTCTTCATTAGCTTCAACATTAAGATACAAGGAGCCGGTTGACAGCCACCTATGCATTGACATCCTGCTTGCGGACAACTTTGGCCTTCAGCCAAAGTGATTATTCTTCCACGTTATGAAAGTGAACGTACATTCATCACGCGAACGCGCATTACGTCATACACGCGTTTACGAGAATGAATCCGTCAGATATACCACCACACATACCCATCCACATATATAACTTTCTCAGCTTCGTGGCCATAAATAGATATGTTTATGCATGGTATGTTGAATTCGGTCACATTTTTCAGCTTCCCGCCTCTTAATATCAATACGACAAAAAAAAATACGATTCAACCCTGACACAAACAGCATTTAACCTCTTCGAGGAGAATCAGATAGTGGTGTCAGCTGAGTGTCACAGACTGTACATTTCACACCTACTCCGCGATCGGGATTGGATGGAAGTGCGAAGTGGTGCGATCCCCAATAAAGGCTTAATTTTGCCTAAACCATGGAGGAAGAAAGGCCTAGACTCGATCTTATCTTGTGGTCCAAACTCATATTTGTCAAAATAAGGGAAATCGGGATTTGCTCAAAATTCTTTTGAACATGTTAATAATAAAATGCTTATCTATTGCAAAGTTTCCATTTTGTCACTTCTCTGTATTGATTTCTGAAAAATAATGGCACTTATCTCACCGAAATTATGCTGAGAAAAGTAAAGAATGTTCATTTTACCCACCACTTATTTATTGCACTTTAAAGCACTCATTTATCATTCATACTTTTTTTTAGTTACTTTTTTTTAGTTACTTTTTTTTGTCTTGTAATGGAAACAGCTTGTTATGTCAGGAATAACTTTCAATTTACTACTTTTTTACATTACTGATGTGGCATTACATTAGAATCTCAATTTACATGCAAGTATTTAAATTGCCCTAGAAATAAAAATGAGTCTACTAAAACATAGATATTCTTACAAGTTTCATAGAACTTGTCTACAGCATCCGTTGATATATACCACAGATAAAATAATAAATTAAATAAATGGCCAAGAAAAATATGTAGAAGATAATAATTTTTAAAAAAAGGTACAAAATGAAAAAACAAATAATTAAAGAAAAGAATCTTTGAGAAGAGAAATATACATTGAAGAGAAGAAGCACATAATTTTTTTTTGCAAAAACCATTTAAGAGATGAAAGAGAAAATCAAAGCTGAAGAAGTTAGCATAAAGAGTCTAAATCCAAAGAGAAATTGGATTTGGAACTTAGGCAGACCAAACTGAAAAGTTATATTTAACTTAAAACACAAGAAGAAATATTTAACTTGAAAGTGCACATGGGAGTCAAAAATAAAATGAAATGAGAGGTCTTATTTACAGCTTCCCAGTGATAAAGAAAACTAGCAACACTTTTACCCTCATAATAGTGTTACATGTTTATTTGTTATTACATAAAGTCCACACTTTCTCCTGATGCATACAATATGTAAATTATTATTTCCTGAACATTATATTTTCAAACTTTAATAAAATTTAAAGGAATGGTTAGTATAATATGCACACTCATCCCCGAAATTCATAAATATTTCATTTATAAACTTGCTTGTGATAATATTCACTGTCCCAGCAATTTAACCATCCATTTCTAATAAGGATCCTGTGATGTACAAATCTTCCTCTATAATTCTTTCAGAAGAAATAAAGTGTCGCAAAATAAGGCAAAAAATCAGTTAAAACTTCCTAGTAGAATATATTAGTTTTATATTGTTTAGAAACTAATATATTTAGTAAATTAGTTGGTTTTTTTCCTCCACGTGGTCATACGCAGTTTGTACTGTTTTTTGACAATAAATAAATTTAAATTTAATTTATTAAATACATTAATATCATTTTTTATAATTCCCATTGAATATTTTTACATTCAAGATAATATTAAATATAATAATGTGGATTTGTCAACTAATATATTCTTATCATACCATTGACATCGATTCATATAGTACCATCAAAAAATAATTGACAAAATATAAAATTATTTTTATGCAAATGTCTTTTTTATTATTTGTAATATTGATACTTTTTTGACATTATTTTCATTTACAATCATAATTATATTGATAAAGAACCAACCTTTTTCTTCAGACGATTATTTATTACCTCACAAAGTTTCAGCAGAGATTCCTGCCATTGTCAGGTGAATTCCTGCCATTTAAATTGATGAAATTGAATTGAAATTGAATGCCTGTCAGGTGAATTGATTTCTGCCATTGTTACCTGACGATGGCAGGAATCTCTGCTGAAACGTTGAGATAATAAATAATTGTCTACAGAAGAAGGTTGGTTCTTTATCAATATAATTGATACTTTTAGTCTGTACCTTATCTTGGTGGAGTTGAGTACCGAAGTTTATTCTCAATTTTTGGGGGAATTTCAATGATAATTGGAGGCATGGCCCCTAACTTCTAGAGAGAACACAAGTTTATTGTCCTCTATGTACTCATTCATAGTCTTTAACTATTTTTTCAGTCATTCTTTTATTTACTGGCGCGTCATATTATGAAGTGTGGATGGTAATATTTCAATACTCCTTTTTTTAAATCAAAATCACGTAAGATTCTTTCATCTTCTCAAATGATTCATCGCTTTTAAAATTATCTATTCTCAACAAATCATGTCTATTACCCATGTGATAAGGATATATCTTATATGTCTACTCAGTTAGACCTGGTAATCAAGGTATGAATATTTACATCCTTTACAATATTATCAGGAGAATTTACCTAGCATTATCAATAACAAAGAATCAGGCACACAGCATAACAGTACTTCAAATGTACTATAAGGTTGGTTAATGCAACCTAAATCTGCTAAAAATGTATTTTTTTTTTAAGAATTGATATTACTTAATTACATACTTAAATAAGTAATCTCACAAATAAAACATTAATATATGTCAACAATGAAAAGTTCACCATTTACTGCTGAACAAATCACACACATTCAATAATCATTTCAAATGACTTCAGTAATTTAGTTAAATACTCAAATAGTCATAATAAACAAATTCCATAGATTCTTAAAAAATTATATTGTTCAGTTTTCTTAGCAAAACTGGTAACCATAGGGAAATTTGTTTAAGCTGTAATTTATGTACATAAAACTATTGGATAATTACTAAGAAGGGAATGTAGGAATTAGGGTGGGATTTAGTATCCATCTACTTCCAGCTCAAGGTGTAAGAAATAATCAGATTCCAATTATTGGTGACAACACTTTATCTACAATACAATTACACTTGTGATAACACGTAGAAAACAGCACTTCAGAACAGACACCCAGAACGTCAAACAAGCATATCAGCAATTTTTTGAGTAATTAATATTAAAACTACATTGTTGAATACTATTCATGGTAATACATAATTAAATCAACCACAACATAGGTATTTCTAATTCTCTATAACAATATTCTGAACTTTCTCGCCTTGTCTCACCTACTCCAGTTAAAACATTCTCACTGAATAGGAACAAAAAGGTCTCTTTCTTCACATTTGTTTACTACAACTTCATATCATAATAATGTACAGCCAGAATTAACAAAGGAAATGTACAAGTCTAAGATTTCTTGTACTAATTAAGTTTTAAAAGTATGTGGTTTGTTAAATACAAGGGCCAACATTTTCAATTTCTCTGTGGAATGAACAGAAAAAAATTAAATTTTTGTACACTCATATTTACAACAAATGATCAAGTTTGGGTTTCCAAGCAGATAAAATAAGCAAATTAGAAAAATTGTACAGTCATAATTAAACAGAACATGAAAACATCTTAACTGTTACTTCAATAATCCTCAAAACTAAAGACACCACATGCAACTCAGTTTTCAAATGTTCTACATTTTCAGCCAAAAAATATTTATTGCCTCATCCAATTAACCTTTGAATCAATAATGAAAAAAATAGCATTTTTCCTAATTATTTGGTCAAAGGAAGTCAAGTCAAGTTTTACCAACAGAAAAGACGAGAGTTGTGGTTATATATCAAGAGCACACACGAAGTAATAACAAATTACTCCCAACTACTTCCAAGGAATGTGTACAAGCAAAACACTAGGTGAACACCTTTCCCATAGCACAGGAAATCATAATTCTACCTTTTAATCTTTCCCATAAGTTTGAAGTCACAATAAAAATGTCCATACAAATCATGTCCAGTCACAGTGTTTTGTATTACAGGCGTTTCTACTCCACATATCAGCAACTCAAAGGATTATTTAAGAAATCATGCAATATATATTTCAGTGCAATTGTAACCCTTCTACAATGCAATACAATTTGCTAACAATACAAATATGTATCCAATGCATGCATTAACCAGGTCATTAAAACAGCAAATTAGATATTACTTAAAACTTGGCCAATTAAGAAGCACTTGACTACGTGGCCAAGAAAATACATAATGTTAGAGATGATGATTCCTGGACTTTACTTAAACTTGGGTACAATATAATAATTCTACTACATATTTCATATAAATCCTGCAACTGAATAGATATACACATTATACACAAAGGATATATTGCAGAGAATAAATAGAGAAATTACTGTATCCCATTCAGTAACCGTGCAACCTCCTACTTCACCTTTTGTAGAAGGGACTACATCTTTAAACAAACAACTGATTTATAATTCATCTCCAAATAGCATATACATTTTGTTATATGGAATGGCTTGAAGTTTTAATTCATTTAAATCACACAGTCAAAATAAACAACACATCAGTTTTGGATCCGCAAAATGACACACACAAATCATGTTTCTCATTCTGTAAATCTAATAGAAAGATCACACTGAAATGGTGCAAGTTTACAAACAAATCTCTTTTATTACAAATATGTCAACAAGAGAAAAATGTTTCACTCCACACAATCCCCCAACTACTTTTTCATTAAATAAATATTAAAACTACAAAACTTTTCCTGAGCCAAAAAGTAAACGGCTTGAACACCACTGGAGAAATCTTATAGCAGTAATAAAATAAGCTCTATTTTATTTTATTTTTTGCTTTAACAAACATCCACATTATTCTAATTTGATGTCTATATCTTATATATAGTAACATTTTCTACCCAATAATAGCATAGTAAAATAAGAACAAAACACTTGTTTAATAATATAATTAAGTTCATTCTATATCATAATTCCTCACAACTTAAAAGAAATCCATGGTGAAGATTAGTGACAACTTGCATGACATGTTGGGTATGACGTACAATATCAAAAAATAATTACATCTTGTGCAGAGAAATATCTTTACATGCTTTATTATTGCTAATGATAAAGAATGTTTTGAAGTTTGAATGAATAAGCAAAAAATAAATAAATCATAATATAATAAACACTAACCCAATGATAAACAAGTGCAAGAAACTAAATTTGGATAAGATACTTTTTCAATGAGGAACCCTATTATTAAGTTCTAAATGAAAAAGCAACCAAGAACAAATAATCAATTACACATTTAATGTTAAACAAACATTTCAAAAGACATTTAAGTAATATTCAAAAATAAAAAAATGAAAAGAACAAACAGACGATTTATGTTATTTCTTCCTTAATTTCTTCTGCTCTCAAGGTATGGTTACAAAAAACATCAATCTTCCTCTTCATCAGTTTCTGATTCCTCTTCTGCTTCTTCAAGCCACTCAATAAATTTCTTCATTTGGTCTAAAAACATCATCTTCCCTTTGACAGAGTGTCCTTC
Organism: Laupala kohalensis; assembly: GCA_002313205.1. Classification (NCBI taxonomy): domain Eukaryota; kingdom Metazoa; phylum Arthropoda; class Insecta; order Orthoptera; family Trigonidiidae; genus Laupala; species Laupala kohalensis. Next base: position 120,999 of record NNCF01133633.1, read on the forward strand.
TTTATACCACTTCAAAATGACACCTTCCCTCAAAACATCAGTCTTGTAGAAAAGCAGAATTATCTTGTGGAAAACTTTCATAAAGTTCATGTTACCATAACAATACTCTTGAATTCTAAGCATGAGCGCTAGTTCCGACTGAGTTGTAGTAGTAAATGCTCCAAACAGAGGTGTGTATTGTTTCAAATGCTTCAAAGCTTGTTCAGCAACCAATTCTTCTTTCTTATTCCACTCAACCTGGGACATAATGGTAGACCAAATTAAGGTGACCATTTCATGCTCTTGAATTCCACTTCGAGCTGCTGTATCTCTCATTTCCACCACAATATCCTTGATGGGTCGACCCTCTGACAACAGTTCATCTAGTTGGGACTGTAAATCTTTTTTAGCTTCTTGACTAGCTTGAGCTTTGTGAAGTTTCACAATATCAGATAAACCTCGTTCTTCAAAAACAAGACGGAAATGTTCCTCGGTTCTCTTACCCATTGGAACAAATTCCATGAGTCTTGACTCAATTCCTCCTCTTTTCAAAGCTGTTGTTAATGTAGATAATCCTTTCTCATTCTTCCAAGTGACGAATACTTCCATCAAAAATTCTAAAGCTAGGTTATCTTTGACCAGGTGTTCATTGAGAAGAACTAATAGGACTGTAGGGGGTACAGAGCCATTTGAAACCCACAAAGCCGTCATTCGTGCCAATTTAACACGTTCTGACTCACTGAAACCCTTTATGAATATCAATACCTTTTTCATTTCATCTTCAAACATTTTCTCTAGATATTTGTACCTTCGCATAAGTTTAATGAAAACTTGTTCAAAACTGTGCATCGATTCCATATCTTCAGGCACTTCAAAGAGGCACACACTGGCTCTACATGGTTTATCCCCATCCTGAGCTATTGAACCACCAGGAACTAGAAGGCCACCTGCTATGAGAATGTCGAAAAGTGCCTCTCCATATCTCCTGTAATCAAGCTTCGACCCGGCAGTGTCAAGAAATTTGGACACAGCTTCAAGGTCATTACCTGCTTCACTGAGGCCTTGTAAAATAGCATCTCTGAATCCCACAGGATCATATTTCTCTTTTTCATCTCTTTTTCTGGTCTTGATACGCTGACCTGAGAGTACTGGCTTTTCTATTTTCTGACTCATACAATAACTGAGATTTTCCAAGATTAACCTCGAGCAACACGACACTTCTGGTTATCTAACGATAAATGCGACGTTACTGCAGGTGGCAGCACGACAATAGAGCAACTGCCCCTTACTGTTTCTTCTAAAGATATTTGCCCGCTAAAATTGACTGTAAACACAATATTGTTAATTTGTTCGATAAAAATAAAACAGGTGTTATTAATTACCTCAACTGAAGTATCTTGGTAATAGGTGTATAAGTTCGTGTGTTAATTCAGTTTTTTGAAATAAACAATTCTCGGAGAAATCAAGATTTTACAGTACAGTAAACATTACTGAAAAGTCATGGATGTTGCATTACATTTAATTGGCAGTTAACCCCAAAAAGCAACCCTCTGTTTCGAAAATGGAACATACAGTATGTACAATTCCATCTTCTTAAAAATTCATAATTTATCGCTACATAAATTTAATTAAAATAAAGTTTTCTTCTTCCCTACAAGAAGTTGGTGACATTGCATTCGAAATCTTGTTTCCCGTTGTAGACAACAAAGCTATGTTGTCGATGCTTTAATGTTTCGTTGCGGCAATAACAATTAAAATTATCGCCAGATTAGACCAGAGCCTTAGACCAGTTACGTAAGAAAGCTAAATCGCTTCAATACCAAAATACGAGTTATCCGAGTTCGCACGGTCAGGGGGCGAGCATAATTTTTTGGGGCTCGAAAAATACGCAATTTTTCATTTTTAACAGTTTTTCGGCTAAATTTTAAAATGCGCTCCTGAATTGAGCAAAACTTAACCATAATTTTAATATTACAAGGATGAAAAAGAAATAAATTCTCGATCAAGTACGTATTTTATTCGTGATATTTGATTCAGAAGTGTAGTTGTGGCAGACGAATTATTTTTTACCTCGGGTGAAATTCATGCCCTGACTTCTGGAACATCTGACTGGAAAGCCAATTATGAATTTGAAAAACAAAAACAAAGTAAAATTGTACTCAGGCACAGAATCAGGACCCTGCCACCCAGGGGCGGATTAAGTATTCCGTAAAACAACTTAAATTGTCTCCATTCTTCTTCTTCTCAGGCACTACAGCCCTTTGTGGGCTTTGGCCTTCGCGGAGGGTAGAGCTCGCGCGATTACTTGACCCCGGCACTAGGAGGAGGAGATGTGGTCAGCATCTCACTCCGACCGGTTCAACCCCAGGATATATCCTGGTGCTCATTTTATAGCAGGCTGAGTAGGCCTGGGAGCCAGTCTGGATGTTGAGGCGTGATGAAAATCCCCACCTCAAAAAATTACATAATTTTTTAAAAATTACATAATTTTTCACCAAACCTTCCAATGTTTCCATTCTCCCACATATCTGAGCGTCCTGGCCGTTCCCTCCCTCAATATAAAATCCTGGGTCACGTAATCTGTGGCCACCTGTCTTCCACTATGATCGTGACTGCAATTTTCACTTGTAGCTGAGTAGTAACAAGGGACAATTTGAGAAATTTGAAACGATTGTCAAAAAACTAGCTTTATTGTACGTCAAATTCGGTTGATTATAAGTTAATTTATATGCACGCTTATGACCAGTGGACCTTGGCGAATTTAGCAGTGTCGGAACGCTGAATTTCCTATTCTCTCCGACAACAGGGGTTCTCGCCCCCCACCAAATTTTTAAAATTGATGTACTGTTAGTATTTTAACGTTTTTTTGAGTCTGTTTATGGTATCAGAACTTAATCATTTCTGAATAATAAAACGCCTTATGTAATTATATAAATTTAAAAAGGAACATATTCCAAAAACCAGTCCTGGAATGGCATTCTGGCACCATTAGACAGCTGAACGGCTGAGCCTTTATATGAAATAAATATGTACTGCACCCAAGAAACCTGTCATGAGCAGTTGTTTAAGAGAGAATTTTGATTTACTAGAGATTACTTCTATAACAATCAACTACTCAATTCTATACACAGTAAAAGACGTTGAAAATCCCTGGCTGAACCTGAGCAAAGAATTCACTCAAGCTCATAATAAAAACTAGTAAGTTGACAAAATGTATTAAACTGACAAAATCCCTGAACTCAAGTGACTAAGTTGGCAGCGGTTGTAGTAATACAGTGCCGAGTTGCAAGTGATTGCGACATTTACATGTTATTGTACACAGAAGAGCATTTCAAAAGAACCAGGCATATGCAAGTACAAGACTGAAAAAAAAAACTTAACTCTGCCACATTTGTATTTTATTTCCATTATTTTGATAAAACTGGTGATTCTTCAGAAGAAGAAACTGTTGGGGGAAGATGAAACTATCCCCCCACCCCCCAAAGATCAAATGCTGGATCTGCCCCTGCAGGGAAGCTGTTTGCGTAGAGTGCAATCAAACCACCCTATTAGCAGACCCAGCCATAGTTTGCAGGTTGGCTAGTATGGCTGCTAGTCTAGAGCAGGAGTTACGTTGCGCACCTTATAGCATCTTTGCTCCCGTTGCTGAACGGTAAAGTGTGGGTTCACACCCTACTCGGACTAACTAACTGGGGTTTTCCTCACCCCCACCATACAAATTCTGATTCTGTATCATAAGCTCCTCCTCACCAATTCCCTCACCCAAGTAATGCATAGGTTGAAGAGCAGGCTTTATCGCCCGAACCTCACTATAAGACATAAAATAAATAAATGTACAAAAATGTAGATAAATTATTATTATTATTTTAATAATGATACGAGAGTATTAAGTGGGTGTAATCAAATTGCAATCTTCAATTACTCTTGCAAATGGCAGTGTTGACAGATACATTGTATAAGAATTAAACAGTGACAAGTCAGGGTTTGTTAATGCTCTCGCTGAACAGAAATGAGTAGCGGTACCTGATAGACAATATGTGAATATTTAGCACCTGCACAATAGAAACCAAGTTCTTCATTTCATAACAGTTTTTATATCCTATTCTGTTTGGTAACTCAAATTTCATTGATAAACATACCTAATTACTTTCAAGAATAAAGAAACCAAAAAAAAAAAAGAAAGGTTTTTAAGTAATACAATAACCAATCTGTTCTTCTTATAGTAAGAATTTTACTTCAATGTATTTAAACTAGATTATAAGATTATGCCCCACAACCCCATTCATCAACATAGTAATAGTTTTTAAATAACTTTTGACAATTGTAGAGTTAAGTGAAAGAAGACATTTCATTTGTGGTAATTTAATACATTACTAACCTTGAAAAATGTCTTTCAATGGTATTTTGAGATTATTTTTACTCTTAAGAGTACAAAAAAAATAATTAAAAAGTTGAAAATTAAACAGTTTATTAATGGAACAAAACTGATCAATATTCAAAATAGAACTTCACTTACAACCATTCACCATGCAGTTAACGCAATTATTAACAAAATGCCACTTACCACTTTACGCTCAACCCTTATATTAATTTATTTACATTTAACATCACCACTTTCCTGAAAACTGACATCTTCTTGAAACAAATTCTAGCACTTTGTGGACAATCACAAGCATTGTTTCGATCAAACAATCACAAGTTTGATCTTGTTTGCTGGAATACATCTTTGATGTTGTTACTACCCAGCTAATGTAAACTATAATACATTTGATATTTGTTATGTTTCTCATCCGTATTAAGACACCCACAAGTAAACATAAACAGCTAATAGTTGTATAATAATATTTCACGGCAATATATTATACACTGTCATTTGTGCTTAAGAGCAAAATGAAAGATCTCTCCAAAGACACTAGGAACATTTAATAAGAATCTTGGACATCACTCTTTACTTACAATAGAAAAGAATATGTTTGGGGTGTCCAGACCCTCTATTCACTTAACAAATTACACAGAACAATAATAAATTAGTTGTTAAGTTAATGTAAAAGAATTGTTTTATTTCTATTTCTAAACATAGTATATGAGCCTCCATAAGAAATTTTTTTTTTCACATCTCTGTCTCGTCTCCAGTAGCGCAATCAGGACCACATCTCTACCTCAAATGACGATATAATCTTCTTATTGGTCAAAGCAAGACTCGTAACACCCTGCACGGCAAAGCACAGCTCGCAGTGGCACCAACATGTGGATCACCTTGCGGTTTCCTTCCTTGGTCCATCAACAGGTATGTCATTAGGGCATTCCCATCGCCCGTTGTGCCCACAGGAGGTTTTTATTGTAAGTTCACCTGCAAGGATGTGCCTTCATGTCTTCACATTCTTCCGGTGCTGCTGCATGTGAAAGACACTAACATCACATATTGTTTGAGCTTCACGACGAGAGGCACTACAAAGGTTCTTGCACTGCACCGCTGATATGAAAGAGTTGCTGCAATTGGGACATTAGAACATAATATCCTGAGAACAAAGCTGCCTCTATACTAGATGCAATGTCTGTTCTGATTAACTCTGCTGTCGTTCATTTCATTTATTTATTTATTTCAGTTTCCAGAGACGAGTTAAAGAGCAGACTTTTACAGCATTTCCTACGTCAAATAATTGAGAACACCTGTTATCAGAATTCCCTAATGGATTATCATTCTACACATTCACACAAAAATCCAACATAGAGCACTGGTTATCCATTTTTCTTTCAGTTATTCCTTCTTCAGAAGATTCAAGGAACCTGAAAAAGATAAGGTCCAGTTAAGTATTACAAAAGAGGCAAGACACAAATATTTTCGGATGGTCCCTTTGTAATGTCTTTCTAGTCATCCACATTGCATACATCAGCCACAGAGAAACACAACACTAGGGACTAGATAATGGAAAAGCAAACTCAAACTATTCTTGAGAAGTTTCTGCTTTCATGTTTAGACTCAAGGTTTCTCAACAGACAGAGAAGCTTGCAAATACACCAAGAAACAACAATTTACAGTCCATCACTGCACATTTCAATACATCACTAACGATTAAAATAGTTAACTACAATAAAGACAGCAACTTTGAAAAATTCTACTAAAATTAACATCCACTATATAATCAAATTGAACAACTGAATAAAGAATCAAATACTTTTAATCACAAGAAATATATACTGTTCATCCAATAAAGGTCGATAAGTCTTTGTTTCTTTATTCAACTTTTTTAAAGTTTGAACTCCAAATAGAAAATTTAAAAGTTGCCCAACCAAATGAAATTTTAAAAGTATATTCAAAATAGAAAAAAGGCAAAATCACTATAAAAATAAATAAAGGGAGAGTGATACCCCGAGTTACTTCTCTGGGTGGCACAGCTGGCAACATTACTGATTATACGCCACAACTCATAAGTATTAAAAGTTATAATTGTGTAAGGTAAAACTTTCAAGTTTGCAGAACCGGAAAATGTACCTAATAACATCATCTCTTGCATTCTTCTTCTGATTGACAGATAAACATTTAATTCACTCAGTTACCAGAAAAATTACCTTTCGGTGGGTTTACTATTACCTAGTGTCTAACACCTTAAATCTCTCTTCATCAATTATAAAGTTGTTGTTTTTTTTAATTAACAAAATGTAAACTATTTTTAACTGCATTGCTCACAACTCAAAAAATTATGAGGCAGAAAGAAATTTATAGATATGATAATTATTATTTTAAAAAAACAACAGAAATTCAAAATGGCTCAGTTTTAAACATACTGATAATATTCATTCTTAATACAATTTACAGCAATTTCCTGTAAAATAAAACAAGAATACTAATTTTAAAGTTGTATAAACTAGCTCCTAAACTTGAAGATCCCACAGATGGCGGCAAGTGGCTTCAAGTGCGTCACAAGAGAAACGAGCGCATGTGCACAGCAAATTACTCCCCCACTCCGCTCCGCTCCTCCTCCCACCACCAGGTGCCTCTGTGAGTCATCAAGGAGATATTTTGCTTTCTACAGTGATAGAATGATCAACAGTGTCGTTAGTAGTATGTAGTTAAAAGGCTATTTACTATTGTAAGACCCTAACGATGTAAACTATTATATTGTAATTTTATTATGTTTAAAAATTATTTTAATTGTACAGTCAATTCTAATTTAAATCAATTTTTCATTTAAAGAGAACATAATTTGCATGAATCATTAACCTTCAAGTACTTGCACAGGCATCAAATTACTTGCTATCCTTGGTAGTACTTGATGCTTATATTTTTGTTTTCTATTACTTTTGGAAAGGAATTTTAAAAATATTATCGATTGAGAAATGTTTCTATAGTGATTTTCCCTATGATATTTAACATAGTAAAGCAATAAACCCGAAGAAACCCTCAAAAAACTAATGGCGACCAAACTGTCGTATAATGAGTGCAGTTGTGATTTCAAAAGTCACAAGCACTGGAAGGTAAGCGAGTTTATTTTAGAAACTCAAACAAAACTGCTCTCTCAGTTTCTCCAAGTTCTACAATCGTTGATCTCAGACTCTTTTTCAGACATGCAGTGGTTGGCAAGTGATAATATTCAAAACATTTCATCCATGAAAAGAAAAAATGTTTACAAAAGAACCTACAGAAAACATCTTCTTGAGTACAGCATTAGTAGAAATACAAGTAACATTAAGCTTGTGCCATCGATTCAGTGTGTCAACACACTCGGAACAAATAACTAAAGGCATTGCATCAGTCTCTTCAACCTAAAAAGAGAAAATTAATACTCATTATTTATATCCATAATTCGTACAGACTCAATTTAAATTCCATTAACTTTGAAAAATACTTTAAAAATTAGATAAGGATTCTTTCAAACAAAATTCAAATAAATTGTTTAGTCTTCGAGAAATAAAGTGATGAAAATTGAAATGTAACCAGCTCCCAAGCTCAGATGATGTAGCCTTATCTTTCATGATACATATATTAATTTTTTAACTAGAATTAGTTTATTTACAGATAGATTTACTTTTAACAACGAAAATTATTTTTTCTTCTCAAGTTATTTTTCAACAAAACTCTCTTATAGTTGTACGAGCTAAGAAATAAATAAATAAATTTTCAATGATTAAGGCATTATGGTACAGTCTCTGTATACTCAACAGACATGAATGCAATCTCACTAAACTACAAATATGAATCTAAGGAATTCCACTCAGTGAAGTCTTCCTAATGTAATAAATTGTGTACTTCTTTGATAAATCTGTTCACTCCTTTCAGGAATAAGTTTTCAGGGAACTTGACTCCAGTCTTCAGCCGAACACTGAACCTGAACCTCCAGTGGACTTTGAAAGGATTTCCTCAAAGAGTCAATCCATTTACGGTAGTACTAGCATAGATTGAATTAAATAACTCAAATATCTGAAATCCTCATAAAGAAAGAAGTACTTATTGTGATCTCAACTTGAAAAATACACCTCGCTGGCCATTTAAACTAAATAATTGCATTTACAATAGATAGTGTACAACATTGCATTTTATGAAGGAAACACTTCTCAAAAGAAAGACAAATTTCTAAATCTCTAAAGTGATGGTTGTTCACTTGGATTTGTAGTTTCTTTTACATCACTTTTACCTATACGTTACTAGAGGAGATTACAAAAGGATACTTCACTTTTCCCTTTGAGGTGAGAATAAATAAATAAACTTTATTGACAAAAAAAGCAGTAGCAAACTGCATATGACCACGTTGGGGGGCAATAAACTAAGTTATAAGAATGCATAAATAACAAAATTATTGCGCTTAACTGCCATGTTTTTCCATGCTCTTGTGCATTTCAAACGAGCCAAGCTATTTCCTGAATATGGCTATTAACTGACAAGTTATATCATGTTCTTTCATCGTTATTTATAATAATGTGTTATACAACAATTACAATAAAACTAAAGAAATCAATTCTACTCCTCTGATTTGAAGCACTAGTTCCACCCTGTGTGGTCCAGAGAAATAATCTTTTTAGTCGCTTGAACACTTTAAAATAAATTTAAATGTTTACTGATAGTTACCTCAACAGTCAAGAGCCCAAAAATTTATACCTGATAAAATCTATAATCAAAGTCAAATTATCCCTGAACAGGCCCCGAAAGTGCCCAACAAGTTTGCGGAGGGTAGAGCTCCGCAATTACTTGACCTGGGCACTAGGAGGAGGAGGAGATGTGGTCAGCATCTCGCTCCGAACGGTTTGACCCCAGGATAGACCCTAGTACTCATTTTACAACAGGCTGAGTAGGCCTGGGAGTCACTCTGGATGTTGAGGTGACGGAAAATCCCCACCTCACCGGGGATCAAACCAGCAACTCAGCGCTCTACTCACCGAGCCATGCTGACTCCAAAATCTATAATCTCAAGACCTAATAAACCTAAACATTTGAAACAAAGACAAATTTGTTACAGGTATTCTGCTTAAATTTGCTATAGGTATTATACCGTGACTCTAGTATAATGTAAACTGAAGTTTTCTGAAAAGTATTTTCTGTCATGAAAAGAACTATTACAATACAACAATCAGTTGAGAAGAAAGAAAAGAAGAGAATGGAACAGATGCTAATAAAAAAATAATTCAAAAATTCATGGAGGATACATGAACTTAAAATCTTACAAAAAGAATAGTTATTAGCTATCAAAAACATACCTTATATGGTAAGTACATATTCATTTTCACAGCAAGAGGTTCTTCGCCCTTATGGACAGATTCAAATATAGGATACATATTTCCCATATTCACTCCACAAATTCTACACAATGATTTTCGAAGTCTGTCCACAAAATCGGGGGAGTCTTCTTCTCCGTAACTTGAGACCTGCTGACAAATATTTTCCGAGTCTGGAGATGATATTGTCTCTGTAAATAAACAAGCAATAATTCATTATTGTAATAATTTGTTGGCCACACACTCCACTTACTTTTTTAAACACCTACTTGCATGTTGCTTCCATCTTCAGCTACCACCGAGCGCTGATCAAATGGTAGAAAAGTTTCCATCTATTCTACACATTATATAGTTTACTGATTTAAAAGTCTTTTTCCCTGCTCTCCATGAATCTTAGAACATTATTATAACCCTTTGTTACTCATAGTTTCACATAATATTATAATTTTTAACCACTTATTCATTTATCGTTTGTAAATATTAGCCACTTATTGATTAGTATTGGTTCAATCAACACTGATATACACTTATTTGCTAAACATTTTTGGACCATTTTTTGGCACATTAAATTTTGAACAAATTCAAAAGGTGAGCAGAAGTGGCACATTTTTTGAAATAAAAAACACAAAATTGATGAAAAAGTAAGATTGATGAAGAATATTGGTGAGCATTTTAAAGTGTTGATCATTCAGCTATTCAAGAACAGATTGTTAAAATTTGAAGTTCCGTTTGAAAATAATTTGATTTCAAAACTCATCCACCCACCTGCCACCAGAGGAACATTTGATCAGCAGTCGGTCATAGCTGAGGATATAAGCAACAAATTACGAAAGAAGTTTGGGTTTAACAAAGTAAGTGGAGAGTGTGGCAGATGAATTATTACAATCTTTTATCGTAGTGACTCCACTGCGAATTCCCGAAATAATTTACAAGGAAGGAATAATGCAATAGAAAAAAACCTCTTAAAACAATTCTAAATCTCTAAGTATCATAAAAAAACAAAGCTCAAATTCATATCAATAATAAAAATACCTGATAAATTTATTATTATTTCAGAACCAGTTGTTGCTGCATTGGCGATTAGATTGCTTTCTTCTTCCACCTGGGAACAACGTGAATGAGATGAATTGTACAATGAATTTGAAATGTTACTACTGACATGCACCTACCTCTCTTGTTAAAAATTAACAAACACTTTTATAAGACAAACATATTATAAAAAAACCTAATTTTAGTTTCACACAGGAAAGTATAATTTCCCCAATTTGAAGAGTAAGAGCATAAAAGATAAAAGCAATTGTACATACAAATTCTAACAACCCACCCATCATGATTAACATTGCCCTTCATTCACAATTTTTTATTAGACATTAAAATATAAAATCACTGTATTTCACCCAAAGAAAGATTAAGATGATAAGTTTACCATAGAATCATGAAGACAGTGCAATCTGCTGTTTTCTTCTGATGCAGGTTCAAGGAAACCTGAAACATATTCTCTTTATTTATAAATGTGAAATTTTGGTATAATTGTAATTTTGTGAAATTTTAGTATAATTGTAATTTTGTGAAATTTATGGTCTTTATAAGAAAGACAGTAAAAGTATATATTCTTGATTCAATTACAACAAATCGAATAACATTTTTGAAACCTCAAAATTTTCTTTAACTACATATAAGTAACCAAACAAATTGAGTTATGCATTCTAAAACTAGTCAATTTGGAGACAACAAGCTTCTGTATATTTTGCAAATATTTATTTTCATTTATGGGCAACATTATCTTTTGGAACCACTCTACTCGGAGCATTGTAACTTCCTAAGTACAAAAAATAAAATATGTAAATCTCGTCCCCCGAATTCAAGTATATATTAAATATTCTCACTCTTCCTTGAATTTATATAACATAACAGCTACATTTGTTATCTAAATGACTATATAGGAGCCACACTTGCTTTATAAGAAACTGCCTTGTTCAGTAAAACACCACCCATAGTAAGGCTAACATTCCTTGTCCTAGCATTTCAACCACTCTTTGACAAAAAGAGTCATTTCATTTTGGAACCAATTTTGTTTACATCACTTCCCAAAGAAGAAAAAAAAAAGATTTAATTAAATATTTTTAACTCTATGGTTAAAAGCATCCAACAGCATCATTTATTGTATTAATGGATTAATTGATTTTAACAAGGAAGTTGATTTCTCATTTCCTATTTAATTTTTAGGTTTTTAAATTCCAATTATTAAGTTCTCTCTTTCATACATCATCACACCGTTTTAGTACTTTAGTACCTGCTTCGAGTTGTTAGAGTCATGAATACTATTGAAACTATTGTTATTTCAAATTTTGAATTATTTCAATAGTTACAATTAGTTATAATAGTTTTGGAATAATAAATTGATAACAGTATGAACTTTTTATTATGATTTATTGAAAATAAAATTTGTTATTTATTCCATATTTATTATAACAAATAGTAAACTAAATAAATTATTGTAATAATTTGTTTGTAACACATTCCATTTACTTTTAAAAAGTAAGACAGACTTGAAAAGAGTGTGGCTGACTAATTATTACAATAATTTACCACAGTGATGACACTGAATTTCCTAAGTAATTTATGTCAATGTAGTAAACTACTTGTCTGAGGAGTAGGGATACATGATTTCTTTTTATCATGATTTCGTCTGGAGACATAGAAATAAAAAATTTGCCACTACCTTTGCATCCTTTGTTGGGAATTGATGGAATGGTCACTTGCTTGCTTCCAGAAATTAAATAATTTTATTCTCCTCCGTATGGTTGTACAGTGTGTGTAACTGTTTTATTGACAATAAATTATTTTAAAAAGTGTCATATAGTTTAGAGAAGCATGTCTTGGAAGTTTTAAGAAACAGAAAGAAAAGAAAAAATGGGAGACAAATATTTCACGATTGATATTTGCTTCTGAAGATATTATAGACTCTATATTTACACAACTATTGCAATATCAGTCCTTACAGAAAGATGTAACATAGTCAGTATACAATTTTTATCTCTTGATAACAATTGTAATCAAAATATTTAGATTTTGATTGTCTAATTCATATTTTTTTTAAATCATTCAACCTTCTATATGTCTTAATTATAGACAATCAATCAATCAACTTACAGAATTACTCTTTTCTAAATCTTCATTTAATAATGATGTTACAGGTTCTCTTTCATTAAATACAGTTGATTACAGGTTCACCTATGTTTCGAGGATTATTGACATCATCAGGACTATTTAAGAATGCATAAAAGCAGACACTATAACAGGCTCAAATCTGTATTACATACATAATAACCCTAGTATGTTGTGTATGTTCTGTAAATAATATAGATAAATAGTGTGAATGTTATAGAATATTGAAACACTGTAGTTATATTGTGAATATGTTGAATCTGAAAGAAGTGTTGTTAATTGACATAGGGTTATTATGTATGTATTACTGATTTGAGCCTATTATAGTGTCTGCTTTTATGTATTCTTAAATAGTCCTGATGATGTCAATAATCCTCGAAACATAGATGAACCTGTAATCAACTGTATTTAATGAAAGAGAACCTGTAACATCATTATTAAATGAAGATTTAGAAAAGAGTAATTCTGTAAGTTGATTGATTGAATGATTGTCTATAATTAAGACATATAGCAGGTTGAATGATTTTGTTAATTGTAATCAAAAGTTAGGGTAACAGTCTTTTTTTACACATAGTACACGAGTATATCATTTTCATAATGGTGTATAAATCATAAAATGTATTCATATTCACAAAAATCTCAAAAGTAATTAACTAATTAATTACAATAAAAACTGAGAAATGAAAAGTTTTAACCACAGACTCCAAGAGATTCAGTGTATTAATAACTTTTACCTCTTATTATCATACGACTCATTTATTATAAGTTACTACATCCGATTATATTTATATTAATTTGTTATTTACCAGGAAGATAGAGAGTAGGTAATGCTCGCTTTTTAAGACCACTTCTAGAAGTGTCTCCTTCTGGCAAACGACTGAAAGAACTAAAATGATCATCGCAAACTCGGTAGTTCCGGTTAACTTTGATTGGATCCATTTCACTCAATTCTTCTCTACCTATTCTCTTCAGCCATTCTCTATAAGCCTAAAATAAACAGCAATATAAGCATTCAAATTTCTTAAATTATGCGTTCTTCGACATGACTAACTAGTGTCTACCTGAAAGTCCTGATATGGAAAGCTATGCATTTTAACCTCATTGTTCTTTCTCCAACAGAACTTAACGCAACACGTGAACACCATGATTCTGAAAGAAAGCAGAAAAACATACGATTCATAAGTTTTAAAAATAACATAACAAGACATACATAACCTCGTTCATCAACTATCATCAAAGTGAAACTATCATAACGGGATTTTTAAATTACTGATTTCGTTGAACTTAATAGTAGTACATGACAATGTACTTACATAAAATATTTTATAATGTTATGTTCTAAAGGTGGGACGTTATAAGTCTACACATCGGCTCACTCAAGGCTACAATCACCACTTCTCGCATGTCACACAACAACTTATTCAGAACTACAGACTACTGCTGCACTTGGCTGGACTACTGGCCAGAACTCAGCAGTTCATTCATCCATCACCTCGGTGCTCCAACCAACTTTTTGCTCGAGTCTCAGATGTAAGACTTACATGTAGGTCTCTACTTCTTGCGTGTCAGCCAATGTGCTTCAACTAGCGCATTTAATGGTACGTCCAGCTCGGTTCGGTTCGGTTCGGATCGGAACGGATCGGTTCCGTTCGGTTCCGTTCGGTTCCGTTCGGTTCCGTTCGGTTCCGTTCGGTTCCGTTCGGTTCCGTTCGGTTCCGTTCGGTTCCGTTCGGTTCCGTTCGGTTCCGTTCGGTTCCGTTCGGTTCCGTTCGGTTCCGTTCGGTTCCGTTCGGTTCCGTTCGGTTCCGTTCGGTTCCGTTCGGTTCCGTTCGGTTCCGTTCGGTTCCGTTCGGTTCCGTTCGGTTCCGTTCGGTTCCGTTCGGTTCCGTTCGGTTCCGTTCGGTTCCGTTCGGTTCCGTTCGGTTCCGTTCGGTTCCGTTCGGTTCCGTTCGGTTCCGTTCGGTTCCGTTCGGTTCCGTTCGGTTCCGTTCGGTTCCGTTCGGTTCCGTTCGGTTCCGTTCGGTTCCGTTCGGTTCCGTTCGGTTCCGTTCGGTTCCGTTCGGTTCCGTTCGGTTCCGTTCGGTTCCGTTCGGTTCCGTTCGGTTCCGTTCGGTTCCGTTCGGTTCCGTTCGGTTCCGTTCGGTTCCGTTCGGTTCCGTTCGGTTCCGTTCGGTTCCGTTCGGTTCCGTTCGGTTCCGTTCGGTTCCGTTCGGTTCCGTTCGGTTCCGTTCGGTTCCGTTCGGTTCCGTTCGGTTCCGTTCGGTTCCGTTCGGTTCCGTTCGGTTCCGTTCGGTTCCGTTCGGTTCCGTTCGGTTCCGTTCGGTTCCGTTCGGTTCCGTTCGGTTCCGTTCGGTTCCGTTCGGTTCCGTTCGGTTCCGTTCGGTTCCGTTCGGTTCCGTTCGGTTCCGTTCGGTNCAAATCTCGTATAATCTCGGCACGGCTCTGATAGTCAAATCTCGTGAAATCTGATCAAATCTCGGCTCGGTTCGTCAAATCTGATAAAATCACGTCTAATCTCGGCTCGACTCGTCAAATCTCGTTAAATCTCGTCAAATCTCGTCTAATCTCGGCTCGGCTTGTCTCGTCAAATGTCGCAAAATCCCGTCAAACGTCGTCAAATCTCGTCACATCTCGTCAAATCTCGTCACATCTCGTAAATTTCTCGATTAACCTCGGCTTCGCTCGGCTCGGCTCGTCAAATCTCATCTAATTACGGCTCGGCTCGGGTCGGATCGGCCTGGCTCGGTTCGGTTCGGCTCGACTCGTGAAATCTCGTGAAATCTCGTGAAATCTCGTCTAATCACGTAAATTTCTCGTCTAATCTCGGCTTGGCTCGGCTCAGTTCGTCTCGTCAAATCTCGACTAATCTCGGGTCAGCTCGGCTTGGTTCGGCTCGTCAAATCTCCTCCAATCTCGTACATTTCTGGTCTAATCTCGGCTTGGCTCGGCTCGTCTCGTCAAATTTCATCAAATATCGTCAAATCTCGTCTAATCTCGTCTAATTTCGTGAAACCTCGGCTCGGCTCGGGTCGGCTCGGCTCATCTCGTCAAATCTTGTCAAATCTTGTCAAATCTTGTCAAATCTTGTCAAATCTCGTCTAATCTCGTCTAATCTCGTCTAATCTTGTCTAATCTCGGGTCGGCTCGTCTCGTCAAATCTGGTCAAATCTCGTCTAATCTCGGCTCGGCTCGTCAAATCTCGTCAAATCTTGTCAAATCTCGTCTATTCTCGGCTCGGTTCGGCTCGATTCGTCTCGTCAAATGTCGTCTAATCTCGGCTCGGCTCGGCTCGTCTCGTCAAATCTAGTCACATCTTGTCAAACATTGTAAAATCTCGTCAAATCTCGCCTAATCTCAACAAATCTAGTCAAATCTCGTCTGATCTCGGCTCATCTCGTCAAATCTCGTCTAATCTCCTCAAATCTTGTCAAATCTCGTCAGATATCGCCTAATCCCGGGTCGGCTCGGAGCGTCTCGTCAAATTCATCAAATCTCGAAAAAAATCTCGTCAAATCTCGTCTAATTTCGTCAAACCTCGGCTCGGGTCGGCTAGGCTCATCTCGTCAAATCTTGTCAAATCTCGTCTAATCTCGTCAAAACTTATGAAATCTCGTCTAATCTTGTCTAATCTCGGGTCGGCTCGTCCCGTCAAATCTCGTCAAATCTAGTCACATCTCGTCAAACATTGTCAAATCTCGTCAAATCTCGTCCAATCACAACAAATCTCGACAAAACTCGTCAAATCTTGGCTCGTCTCGTCTAATCTCGCCTAATCTCAACAAATCTAGTCAAATCTCGTCTAATCTCGTCAAATCTCGTCAAATCTCGTCAAATCTCGTCAAATCTCGTCAAATCTCGTCAAATCTCCTCAAATGTAGTCAAATCTCGTCAGATATCGCCTAATCCCGGCTCGGCTCGGATCGTCTCGTCAAATTCATCAAATCTCGAAAAAAATCTCGTCAAATCTCGTCTAATTTCATGAAACCTCGGATCGGGTCGGCTAGGCTCATCTCGTCAAATCTTGTCAAATCTCGTCTAATCTCGTCAAAACTTATGAAATCTCGTCAAATGTCGTCTAATCTCGGCTCGGCTCGTCCCGTCAAATCTCGTCAAATCTAGTCACATCTCGTCAAACATTGTCAAATCTCGTCAAATGTAGTCACATCTCGTCAAACATTACCAAATCTCGCCTAATCTCAACAAATCTAGTCAAATCACGTCTAATCTCGGCTCATCTCGTCAAATATCGTCTAATCTCAACAAATCTCGACAAAACTCGTCAAATCTTGGCTCGTCTCGTCTAATCTCGCCTAATCACAACAAATCTAGTCAAATCTCGTCTAATCTCGTCTGCTCTCGTCATCTCTCGTATCTCGTCAAATTTTGTCAAATCTCGTCAAATCCTGGCGCGGCTGGGCTTGGCTCGGCTCGTCTAATGTCGCCTAATCTCGACTAATCTCTAATCTAATCTGGTCTAATCAAGTCTAATCTCGACTAATCTCTAATCTCATCTAATCTCGTCAAATCGCTTCTAAACTCGACTAATCTCGTGTAATCTCGTCTAATGACGACACGCATCGGCACGGCACGACCCGGCTGTATTCGTCTAATCTCGTCATATCTCGTCTAATCTCGGCTCGGCTTGTTTCGTCTAATCTCGTCTTATCTCGTCTTATTTCGTCTTATCTCGTCTAATCCCGACTAATCTCGTCTATTCTCGTCTAATCTCGGGTTAAGTCGGCTCGGCTCGTTTCGTCTAACCTCGTCGAATCTTGCCTTATCTCGTCTAATCTCGACTTATCTCGTCAAATATCGTCTAATCTCGTCTTATCTCGTATAATCGCGTCCAAACTCGTCTAATCTCGTCTAAACTCATCTCATATCGTCAAATTACGTTTTATCTCGTCTAATGTCTTATTATATCGTGGCATCTCGTCTAGTTTCGTCCTATCTCATATAATCTCGTCTAACCACATCTTATCTCGTCAAATCTGGTTTAATCATTCCATATCTCCTCTCTTCTAGTGTTATCTCGTTTAATCTCATCTTATCTCGTCTAATCTTATCTTATCTCGTCTAATCTTATCTTATCTCGTCTAATCTTGTCTAAACTCGTCTTATCTCGTCTGATCCCGTCTAATTCCGACTAATCTCGTCTAATCTAGGCTCGGTTTGGCTCGGCTCGTTTCGTCTAATCTCGTGTTATCTCGTCTTATCTTGTGTAATCTCGGCTAATCTCTACTAATCCCGTCCAATCTCGTCTATTTGTTACTAATCTCTACTAATCTCGTCCAATCTCGTCTAATTCCGACTAATCTTGTTTAATCTCGTCTAATCGCCTTGAATCTCGGCTCGGCTCAATTCGTCTAATCTTGTAAAATCTCGTCTTATCCAGTCTAATCTCTTGTAATCTAGTCTACTCTAATCTAATCTCGTCTATTTTGTCTAAATTCGTCTAATCTCGGTTCGTCTTGGCTCGCCACGGCTCGTTTCGTCTAATCTCGTCTAATCGCGTCTAATGTCGTCTAATTTCGGCACGCCTCGGCACGGCTCGGCATGACTCGGCTCGGCTCCTTTCGTCTAATCTCGTCTTATCTCGTTTAATAGCGTTTAATCTCGGCTCGGCTCGGCACGGTTCAGCGCGGCTCGGTTCGTCTAATCTCGTCTAATCTTGTCTAATCGCGTCTAATCTAGTCTAATTTCGGCACGGCTCGGCTCGGCAAGACTTGGCTCGGCTTCTTTCGTCTAATCTCGTCTTATCTCGTTTAATAGCGTATAATCTCGGTTCAGTTCTGCACGGGTCGGCGCGGCTCGGTTCGTCTAATCTCGTCTTATCTCGTCTAATTTCGTCTAATGTCGTTTAATCTCTTCTACTCTCGTCTTATCTCGTTTAATCTCGCTCGGTTCGCCGTGGCTCGTTTCGCCTAACCTCGTCTAATCTAGTCTAATCTCGTCTTATCTCATCTAATTTCGTCTAATCTCTTCTAATCTCGGCTCGTCTCTTTTCGTCTAATCTCGTCATATCTCTTCTTATCTCGTCTAATTTTATCTAATTTCATCTAATCTTGTCTATTTTGTCTACATTCGTCTAATGTCGTCAAATCTCGTTTATCTCGTCTTATCTTGTGTAATCTCGTTTAGTCTCATTTTATCTCCTCTAATCTCGTCTTATCTAGTCTAATCTTGTCTAATTCCGACCAATATCGCCTAATCTCGTCTCGGTTTGGGTCGGCTCGTTTCGTCTTATCTCGTCTTTTCTCGTCTAATCTCGTCTAACCTCTTCTAATCCCGTCTAATTTTGTGTTATCTCGTCTACTCTCATCTAATCTCGTCTTATCTCGCCTAATCTCGTCTTATCTCTTCTATTCTCGTCTTGTCTCGTTTTATCTCGTCTAATTTCGTCTTATCGAGTGTAAACTCATTTACTCTCGTTTCATCTGGTTTAATCTTGTCTAATCTCATTTAATCTCGTCTTATTTCTTCTAATCACGTCTAATCTCTACTAATCTCATCCAATCTCGTATAATTCCGACTAATCTCGTCTAATTTCGTCTAATCTAATTAAATTTCGGCTCGGCTCGATTCATCTAATTTCGTCCAATCTCGTCTCATGTCGGCTCGGCTCGGCTTGTTTTGTTTTATCTCGTCTAATCTCGACCCATCTCGTCAAATCTCGTTTTATCTCGTCTAATCTCGTGTAATATCGTCTAGTATCGTTCTTTCTCGTCTAATCTTGACTATTCTCGTATTATCTTGTCTAATCTTCTCTTATCTCGTCTAATCTCGTCTAATCACGTCTATTCTCTACTAATCTCGTCTAATCTCGTTTTATCTCGCGTACTCTCGTTTTATCCCCTCTAATGTCGTCCAATCTCGTTTAATCTCGTCTAATCTCGTATTATCTTGCCTTTTTTCGTCTAAACTCGTCTAATGTCGTCTAATCACGGCATGGTTCGGCTCACCTCGTATAATCTCGTCAAATCTCGTGTAATCTCGTCTAGTCTCATCTTATGTTGTGTAATCTTGTCTAGTCTCGTTTTATCTCGTCTAATCTAGTCTAATCTCGTTTAATCTCGTCTAGTCTCGTCTTATCTCGGTTCAATATTTGTGTGTTCAATTTAGAAACTTAATATGGGAAGAACATCAAACTCGTTGAGACAATAGTTGTAGGTAGAGGTGGGAAATCGTGTACGAAGTTCCATCGAACGTTGCAGAGTTTGCCATAATGAAAACGGGTTGTGACAGGTACAGTCACCAATCTTGTGTTAGGATGGAACTATTAGTATCTCATTCAGAACTTAAACTGTGGATGCAATTCGTATGATGCAATTTTCTAATATTAAGATAAGAGAGGTTATGTTCATCTCATTGAGAACTTAAACTATGGATGCAATTCGTATGATGCAATTTTCGAATATTAAGATAAGTGAGGTTATGTTCATCTCATTCCATTGAAGTGCTACGTGTGTAGATGTGGAATGCATATGCTTATAGCGTATGCTTATAGCGTATGCTTAGAGTGTATGCTTAGAATAGGAAGGGAGTGTTTGAATTACAAAATTCATCTAGAAAACGCATGGGAATATAGAAGAATGTTTTAATTTTATTTCCTGTCCACTAAAAATAGTTTAGTGATAGAGTTATATGATGTATTGAGACATATTATTTTATGTTAGTAATGAGTATTATATATGTTAATGAAAAATGAAAACATAGTGTTTGATGAAGGTATTGATTGGAAAATATAATTTTATTTGTTACAATCATAGGATATTTATTCTTCTTTTGTAAGTGGAAACTGCAAAGTAAAATAGCTTATATTCCTTATTTTCTAAAATAAATAAATATAATATTGTGCTATAGTAATGTTCTTTCGTCCCTTCTAGTAATACACAGATTCCCGTGTACTTGAACATATGAACTAATTACTTGGATGTAGTTCATTGAAGGCCAATTCGAATAAAAAAATAACCAGTTATATGTACTTACCAAAGTTTTGATCTATTTAATTTCTTCTTCAGGATTACCAACACGAGATTCTTGGTAATTATTCAAAATGAAAACATGTTTGCTGCGTGATCGGTGTATCTTTATTTGTTGTGTCATGTGAAAACGAAAAAACTGGAAGATTCACGCTTATGCACTAACCGGTATTGCACGCTATTCCATTGTAATTTGAAATAAGTCCATAAAGCACTTACAAATATGCAATCAGCAATAATAGTTTAAAATTCGCTTTTCACTAACATTATTGTTTGACATAATCTTGTGTATAAGAATTTGTTACCATGAACACTTCAGTAAAGCTGCTGTCAATTGGAAATGTACAAATAAATAAGCTGCAATACGTAGAAAAATAGATTTGCTTTTCGGCCTAATCTTAATAATCAGTAGTTATTAGGACCTAAACTACTAAAATTTTATAGATTAGATTGTAAATTGTAGTTCTTTTAAGTTTGTGTGTTAGAGTAGTTCATGAAATATATACTACAATGTTTATTTTCTTGTTTTAGAATCAAGATTTAGTTTAGCACAATTTAAGCAGCTTCACAAGTTTTTCTTTCCATCAATGCTTTATCTTATCCACTTCTCATTGAAAATCAATATAGACATTGACTCCAGTGACATTTAAATACTTCTTTACTGTGTTTTCCAAGGCCACAAAGGAAGGAAATGTCTTTCTGAATCATTACACGTCAATTTTCCCTGACTTCTTTCAACCCTAATCTTTTATAAATCTCCATATTTTTTATTGTTCTTATTTTCCTTTCATTTTCTGTCCTTAATATTCAGTTGTCCTTCTTTAGTTTCGTTTATGTTAGCTCTTTCATTTGCTTCATTTTGTATTCTTTGTAAATCCATGCCTCCATTCTGATCACTGTCCGTAACTTCTCTTCTTTCTTCTTGGTGAAAGCCAGTCTCCTTCCAGCCCTTCCATCAGTCCTTGCATCCTCCGACGCAACCTCCATCTCCCGGCTGCTGTTTTCAGACGCAAATGGGAACCTGGACCCCGAAGCGCCTCCAGCCAACTACGGTCGACGTAGGAGCCGAGCAGTCCTCTACCAGTTGTCAGGTCACTACAAGCAGGACAAGATCAAGACGAAACTCAAACTCAACAATGTATGTAACTACTTAGGACTAATTTCACCCAGTTCCTTTAATGTCTTAAACGAGATTTTCTGTTGTAGCTCATCACGATTATCGAAGTGCGCGTTTCACCAACTACTTTAATCACGATTTATGCTTAAACACTCGTATTCCCTTCGTTTATTTGCGCTAATCGCGATTTTCTGCAGTACTGCACGCAATATGGCGTCCACTTTGCTTGTTGCTCGTGGCTCGATTTATAGGTTATGTTCAGTGCCACGAGGGAAGCGCGTCTGCTGTCGCCTCCGGTGCCCGTTGGTGGCGCTGGTGAGCAACAAGAAGCGTTTTTCTTACCCACAACGCTCTTCCAATCTATTACCAACCTTGATAGTACTATAGGTACAGCGATTTACATAATCGACGATTAGTTTTGTTTGGTGAAACACATACAATGTATTCGTGAGTAAATTTACCGAATCGCGTTTAAGAAAATCGTAATTATTTTCTATTTGGCGAAACTGCACCATAGTGTTCTTCTCTGGGAACGAACACTCGTAGTTTGCGTCGAGTTCCGGAAAGACACGGCTTTCGACCCGAACATCCCCGAACGAGATCCTGGTGAAGTGTTGTAACCATTAGCGAGGGTATAGATAAATATATAAATGCTCAGTCAATCACTCATTTGCAATGAAAAGGTACGATGGTCAGGTCCTGTTCAACAAGGTCAGTGCAGTTGGTCTACTAAGTGGATTTGCGACCCCTTTAATATCGCTATTACACTGAATCTGAGTATAAGCGGAGGTCGCACCTGTCTTTGCTTGATCCAATCCAACCTATTCCAATCTAATCCAATCTATTCCAATCTCATCCACTCCAATCCAATCTCACCCAATCTAATACAATCTAATCTAATCCAATTTTATCCAATCTAATCCAATCAATCTAATCCAACTCATTCAATCTCATCCAATCTAATACCGTCTAATCCAATCTTATCCAATCAAATCTGATACAATCTAATCCAATCCAATAATATCTAATCCCATCTAATCTAATCCAATAATATCTAATCTAATCCAATCTCATTTAATCTAATCCAATCTAATCCTATCTAATTCAATCTAATCCAATCGAATCTAATCCATTCTAATTATATCCAATCTAAACCAATTCAATCCAATCTAATCCAACCTATTCCAATCTAATCCAATCCAACCCAATCCTATCTAATTCAATCTAACCCAATCTCATCCAATCTAATCCAATCCAATTTCGACGAGATTAGACGAAACGTGCCTAGCCGAGGAAAATTAGACGAGATTAGACAAGGTTAGGCGAAACGAGCCGAGCCGAGATTAGACGAGATTAGACGAAATTAGATGAGATTAGATAAGACGAGATTAGACTAGATTAGACGAGGTTAGGCGAAACGTGCCGTGCCGAGCCGAGCGAAATTAGACGAGATTAAACGAGATAAGACAAGAGTAGAAGAGATTAAACGAGATTAGACGCGATTAAACGAGATAAGACGACATTAGACGAAAGAAGCCGAGCCGAGTCCTGCCGTGCCGAGCCGTGCCGAAATTAGACGAGATTAGACGAGATTAGACGCGATTAGACAAGATTAGACGAGATTAGACGAAACAAGCCGAGCCGACCAGAACCGTGCCAAGCTCTGCCGAGACTAGACAAGATTAGACGAAATTTCACGAAACGAGCCGAGCCGAAATTAGACGAGATTAGACGAAACGAGCCACGGCGAACCGAGATAAGACGAGATTAGGCGAAAATAGACGAGATTAGACAAGATATGACAAGATTAGACGAAACGAGCCGAAACGAGCCAAGACGAACCGAGATTAGACGAGATTAGACGAATGTAGACAAAATAGACGAGATTAGATGAGATTAGATAAAATTAGACGAGATAAGACGAGATATGACGAAATTAGACGAGATTAGACAAAGTGAGCCGATGCGAGTCGTGCCTAACCGAGATAAGATGAGATAAAACGAGATTATACAAGATTAGACGATTAAAGACGAGATTATACGAGATTAGAGGAAACGAGTCGAGCCAAGCCGAAATTTGACAAGATTAGACGAGATAAGTTGAGATTACACGAGATTAGACGAAACAAGCCGAGCCGACCAGAACCGTGCCAAGCTCTGCCGAGACTAGACAAGATTAGACGAAATTTCACGAAACGAACCGAGCCGAAATTAGACGAGATTAGACGAAACGAGCCACGGCGAACCGAGATAAGACGAGATTAGGCGAAAATAGACGAGATTAGACAAGATATGACGAGATTAGACAAGATATGACGAGATTAGACAAAACGAGCCGAGACGAGCCCAGCGGAGCCTAGTCGATATCAGACGAGATAAGACGAAATTAGACGAGATTAGACGAAACGAACCGAGCGAAGCCGAGATTTGACAAGGTTAGACGACATTGGACGAGATTAGACGAGATTAGACGAGGTTAGACGAAACGAGCCGAGTCGCCCCGAGATTAGACGAGATACGACGAGATGAGACAAGATTATACGAGATAAGACGAAAGAAGACGAGATTAGACGAAACGTGCCGAGCCGGGCCGAGAATAGACGCGATAAGACGAGACTAGACGAGATTAAACGAGATTAGACTAGATTAGACGAGATAAAACGAGACTAGACAAGATTACACAACATAAGATGAGACTAGACGAGATTACACGAGATTTGACGAGATTATACGAGGTGAGCCGAACCATGCCGTGATTAGACGACATTAGACGAGTTTAGACGAAAAAAGGCAAGATAATACGAGATTAGACGAGATTAAACGAGATTGGACGACATTAGAGGGGATAAAACGAGAGTACGCGAGATAAAACGAGATTAGACGAGATTAGTAGAGAATAGACGTGATTAGACGAGATTAGACGAGATAAGAGAAGATTAGACAAGATAATACGAGAATAGTCAAGATTAGACGAGAAAGAACGATACTAGACGATATTACACGAGATTAGACGAGATAAAACGAGATTAGACGAGATAAAACGAGATTTGACGAGATGGGTCGAGATTAGACGAGATAAAACAAAACAAGCCGAGCCGAGCCGACATGAGACGAGATTGGACGAAATTAGATGAATCGAGCCGAGCCGAAATTTAATTAGATTAGACGAAATTAGACGAGATTAGTCGGAATTATACGAGATTGGATGAGATTAGTAGAGATTAGACGTGATTAGAAGAAATAAGACGAGATTAAATGAGATTAGACAAGATTAAACCAGATGAAACGAGAGTAAATGAGTTTACACTCGATAAGACGAAATTAGACGAGATAAAACGAGACAAGACGAGAATAGAAGAGATAAGACGAGATTAGGCGAGATAAGACGAGATTAGATGAGAGTAGACGAGATAACACAAAATTAGACGGGATTAGAAGAGGTTAGACGAGAAAAGACGAGATAAGACGAAACGAGCCGACCCAAACCGAGACGAGATTAGGCGATATTGGTCGGAATTAGACAAGATTAGACTAGATAAGACGAGATTAGAGGAGATAAAATGAGACTAAACGAGATTACACAAGATAAGACGAGATAAACGAGATTTGACGAGATTAGACGAATGTAGACAAAATAGACAAGATTAGATGAAATTAGATAAAATTAGACGAGATAAGAAGAGATATGACGAGATTAGACGAAAAGAGACGAGCCGAGATTAGAAGAGATTAGACGAAATTAGATGAGATAAGACGAGATTAGACTAGATTAGACGAGGTTAGGCGAAACGAGCCA
>NNCF01133635.1:6958-17570 GCA_002313205.1 Laupala kohalensis
TCTAAATCTGTCACTATTATTTGGTGTTTGATAAAATGACCCGTCCGTTGTATACACTGATTTCGGGAAAGAAGTTGAGCGAAGTGCAATTCTCAACTTTTAGCCTCTATACTGTTAATGCAACTGTATCTACATCGTAATTTATTTACAGTATCCCAAATATTTGCAACATTTTTACTGTGAATAATGCTTTCAATTCTTTCCGCTTCCGAATTCTGCCATTGTTGCTTAGCTGTGTTAATTATTCTTTTATAGTTTTTTCTCAAGTGTACGTATTTTTGTCGTAAGCTTTCTCCTCCCCACCAAATGTAGAATTTTAATGCATTTTCAGCATCTTTTTTCGCCTGTCTACAATCTATGTTGAACCATACCGCTTCTCGAGTGTTGTGTCTTTTCTGTGCGCGTACTCGCATGTGTGAACCCGCTTTCTGTAGAGTGTTTCGTAAAGATTCTGTCGCGGCATTAAGCTCTCCAAACTGCAACCTATTTAGAATATCTGCGTGCAAGTTTCCGCGATTCCTTTCAAAGTTCGCTGCAAATTCTACCCTTTTTTCATGGCTCCATTTAAATCGTTTAATTTTTGACAATCTCTTTGATTGTTGTAGTACTTGTACACTATTTTTATATTTTAAGGTTAAACAAAGTGGCATGTGATAGGATTCTATTTTTTGACCTACACGAAATTTATCTATCCACTGTATAGTTTTAGGACACGCCAAACCATAATCAATTACGCTCTCTCCATTTCTATTAATATACGTGAAATTTCCGCATGCGTCATCCCCATAAGAACCATTCAAAATATCTAAATTATGTAAATAGCATAACTCTAGTAATTCGCTTCCCTCCCCATTGCTCACTTTATCTTTACTTTTTCTAATTATATTATTATTATTATTAACATGAAGATTTTCGTTCATAGGTGCGTCTGGTATTCTTTCACCTATTCTTGAATTAAAATCTCCCATTAATAAAAGTCCTGCATTGGGATTCCTATTTTTCAGCGTATTTAATATATGGTCTAACTCGCCATAAAAGTAACTATTATGGTACACGGATCGTTGTGGGTGTCTATAAATAATTAAAATTAATATCTCCATACCCGTGCATTCTAGTTTAACGCATATGGAACTTTGCAAATTTATATTTATTTCTCGGAAACTATAATTTGTTGAATTCTTGCAATAAATTGTGGCTTGCAATAAATTGTGTGTAAATAAATAATATGTAATCTGTCTTACGTTGTGTATATAAAGGATCTTACGTTGTGTGCTGTTTTACATAGTGTAAAATGCTAGTTTTAAATTGTGTAAAATATATTTCATTTTACATCCAGCTCCCCTTTCCGCTCTACATAAGCGAGGGTTGAAAGGTTTCCTGAAAGTGACATGCAAATGAGTGTGAAAAATACATTTTTTGGGAATCCAATTTTGACCGGAAGTCTTGACCGAGTGATGCAGGGTTAATGGAACGAATCTTCAGACGGTGACTTGCACGTGCGGCGGCGTTCTCCCCCCGCCGTCCCTGGACTGGGTTGTGCGCACCGTAAGCGGGTCAAGGCGCCCACGAGAGCGACTGCTCCGTTCCACGCGCGTTAGGCAGTGTTCGCTAACATGCCCACCCACTCACTCACCCACACATAACGCCCGCATTTCCAATAACGCCCCCACCTCTCCTCCATCACCATCGAGGCCACGTGAGCAACGCCTGCCGCCACGCCGCTGCTTCACTCTCTTCGTTTGGAATAGTGATCCGTTCTTTCGTTTCCGATCGTTTCGAAATGGACAGCGATATCTCAGATATGTCTCAGAAAAATGGCACTTTTTATATACAAACAACAGAATATTGCTAATTAATAAGAAGAGAGATTATATTTTTGAGATGTATGTGAATGAAGTGTGTTTGATACATGACACACTGAAATAGCATATCTAAAATGAAATACGAATAGAAGGAAAACAGAAATCATTATGCCAGCAGAGTAAAAAGTGATGTTATAATTTTGAAATATGCTTATTACAACTCGCATTTTTTAAGTAAGAGGAAACAATGATGTAGATGAGGGAAAGATTCTATACAATGGAAAGGAAAGACATTAATTAAACCCTGTAAAGGCAATGTTGAACACAGATGACAAGGAATCATGTGGTCTGTGATCAAATATATGAAAACATATATTTTCGTTCCGGATGTAACTTACAGTGTGGACAAAAAGTGGTATCAATCGAATGGAATGATTATGCGATTTCTTATAGGTCATGGTAAATTTAGTAGTCTACTTCATACTTCATTATGAAAGAAAAAAATTGAATTTTTGTATTGTAAAACCATCTCCTCCCGGAAATAATAAAAAAAGTACATATGGTTGGGCGAAACACATCCTAATATTTTGGGTACTACTAGTGTACTGAGATATGGAGAGAAGAAAAGCGAACGTAATGAACATTTCACATGGTGATTTAGATTCTGTATCGTATGTTTTGCTCGGTAATGTTGTATAATGTTTGTGTTTCCTATGAAATTGGAGCTTTACATCGTAATGCACAAGAAAATCTCCGTTTGATTGTGACTCTCCGACAAAGTTTTCTTGATAGTTTGGATGGGATAATATATAAAACATAACAGGACTAATTCGTCAATTTATGTCTAGATTCCCCTCTGTTAAAAATTCAGTTGCTACGCATATATCGGTCTGGGCGGAAATGGTGTAGTTGTGGAAGGCGAATGAGTGGTGTAGTGGTTAACACCCCTGCGATAAAAGGGAGAGCCCCGGATTCGATTCCCAGTTCATCGCAATTTTCACCTGACTGAAAGTCTCATTTGCTACGTGCTCATCGATACTTATGGGGTTAATAATTATAAAAGATCTTTGCTTCTACATAATATATACATTCATTAGTGTTTTCTGGGTCTTGTTTATACTTAAACTGATAACTAATTTATCAAGTTAAATTTGACTTCGTTAAATGAATGGCTAATTCTAATTCCACGAGAGTTATTTCCTGAAAATCTTTTCATATTCCTTGCTTTGTGGCTTCGAATGTCTGGTCGCTTAATGTTATTTTCTGAAGAAAGGTGAAGCATTTATACGATAATTCGTCTCAAAGATATTTCGAGAAGTACATTATATTGACTTTTTTTGACCTTGAGTAATGAACTTAATTTTTCCTTCTGTCTAAGGATCATTGCAGTATGAAGAATTGAGGGGTGGAAAATGTCGTACTAACGTAAACAAGTTGAATAAATCATTTTACTTGTCGCNAAGAATTGAGGGGTGGAAAATGTCGTACTAACGTAAACAAGTTGAATAAATCATTTTACTTGTCGCTTTTATGTTTGCTTCAATTTTCGTAGAGACAGCATTTTCCTGTGGAGAAACTTCAGAGTAGTTGCTAATTTTC
This sequence comes from Laupala kohalensis, assembly GCA_002313205.1. Classification (NCBI taxonomy): domain Eukaryota; kingdom Metazoa; phylum Arthropoda; class Insecta; order Orthoptera; family Trigonidiidae; genus Laupala; species Laupala kohalensis. Next base: position 10,360 of record NNCF01133635.1, read on the forward strand.
AGATTGTTTCAGTTTCACGTTGAGCATAGGTGTTTGTATCTCTATGTCAAGTTACAATGATTGTCTATGTGGAGATATTAATAAAATTAATTAACGATTATTGGCCTTGAGATTACTCCATATTCTATCAGCTTAAAGTACTAAGGATAATATAAAAGATACAAAAGAATACGAGTTGAAATAGAAATATAAAAACAATAAATAACAGATTCAATAAATTAAAAGAAATAATATCAGAAAAATACATTATAATGAAATATTTGATTATTTTTTTTGGATACAAAAGAAAGTCATAACCTTTTAAAGTTTTCATTCTCCATTATCATCTTAGTGGAAGTGCCTGACACTATGTAAAACTATAGTTTAATAAATTAAAAAAATAACTTAAATTTATTGGAGAGCTGAAGGAAAAGATTCCCATTTTTAACCACTCCATCATTGGGGCTATGACTAATATAACTATCGTGTTACTTTTATTTCGAAGAGAATTTTATATACTCGATTTTGCACAAAAACAAGGATTGTAAATGTGAAAATGTATGATATTTTAAATATTTATTTTTATGATACCTGGAATTGTTTAATGATTTTGGAAAATAAAATAATTTTTGTTAATATTCCAACAATTTTAATGCTAGTATCAGAAAAGGTATGAAAATGGCAGTTTTCTGACGAATCTTAATTTATGATTGACTGGATTCAGTGTGGTCATCTCTCCTCTCATCTAGTTCTAACCATAGCGCTCCCGTTGGCTGATATTCAAGAGGGAAGTTTAAAGAGCGTCTGTTGGTATTCATCGCGCGTCAAGTGAGTGTCCAGTTGTGTGGCTACGGCAGTGGCAAAGTCGCACCACTTGCTTCATAGCAGCGACCGACACATTGCGGCACTGGGTCTCCGGAATACGACTACAACGGGAGGTAATGACTTGGGAAATTGACTTTGGGGTGGGACTTCGTAGGATTGTAGTATCCTCTAAGTTGCATCGATTTTCAAAGCGAGAAAGCACAATGACCAGTCGATTCCGAGAAAAAAGCTCTCAAACTTTTCTTTTCATTTATTTAATTATTTAAAATTAAACCTCGTGTTGCACCTGTTACAGATGTGCAATCAGTAGTGTGATTTTCCCATCTTGGAAACAGTTGGATTTCTGTCCTCTTTTAGGGAAGGTTTTGTAAAAGAATGTAAATAAAATTAACAATTTCATAAAAAATAACTATTCCAGAATATTACAAATAAATGTATACCTAATGTTTAATAATTAATTAGTTTTTCACACGAATATCTTTGCAGTCACCACTTCTATTGTATTTTGGTAAATGTCGTCTAGCAATCCTTGGTAATTAAACAACCGCGTCTTTCAATTTCAACTTTGAGAAATTACTGTAAGTCCTCAGTAATTTCTTCTTCAAATTCTAAAACACTTGCAATTTCTTTATCTGTTGACGATATGAAAATATTTAACAATTACTTCGAAGTTTGAAGAGATGACACGAAACGCTCCGATGACTACAAAATTCAAGAATAAACTGGTCTTCTTTTTTAAGGTTAAATGTACGACAGTATGGGATTATTGTACTATTGGCCATTACTTGATGACTTTTGCTTCAGTGAACTAAAGAAAATGGACTTTTAATGACAGTAGGATTTACTTTTACTAGGTACAGTCGTAATTTAAAATAAGTAAAAATATATCAAAATTAAAATAATTTAAAGTATTATAAAAATTTCTTATTATGAGTATTATTAAAATTGTTGTAATATTTTTATTTACAATATTCTGAAATAATTATTTAATTAAACATACGTTGTAAAAAAAAGTATATTTTCATTTGTATACTTTTATATTGCACAAAAAATCTGGAGAAGAACAGAACCCCAACTATGCGTAGAGAGCAAGCACGCTATCGAATACGCTACTACGCCGTTAAAACCAAGGTTTAATGTTAAATATGTAAATTAAGATGGGAACCTATGAGAGATTTTTTCTACGAATTGGCTGTCTATTGCGCTTTCTTACTTTGTCACTCCACGAACTTTAGGGGGTATTACAATCCTACGAAGTCCCACTCTAAAGTCAGTTTCCTACGTCGCGACCTCCCGTTGTAAGAGTATTTGAAGAGAAAGTGACTGTCATCTCAGTATGATTTTGCTTAGTCAAGTCTCCGTGTGGTGTGGTTTCAATTTATTAACAAGCATAGTTTAAAGAAGAGTCTCAAATTTATTGTCGTATTTTTTTTCTTTATTGCCAATGTATGACTGTGGACCCTTACTATAACAATGCTTCCACACTATCATCAATATGCAGTTCAATATTGACTGCAGTTAGAGTTGAACTAGATGCGATGAAACATTTCGACTTTACTTTTGCATATGGCATTTCCTCAAATTCAAGGGATTTGAACTCGATTAAAAATGATTACATTATTTACTAACAGTGCATTGTGCGAATATTTTTGTCAAATCCACTTGTGTAGAGATCATGATATGACTCGTGTCTGGATTTCATTTCAATGATTGAATCAATGTAAGAGATAAACATTTATGTAGTCATTTTCATTTGAATCCCTGTGCAGTGACTATTAGCGAGACTAAATTCATTCATTATGAAAGCAAAATATTTTGTAGAGTTTTACTGACTGGTTCGAAGCGAAAATAACTTTACCTTTGCTTTGATAAATTAATTATTAAAACACGAATGTGCAACGATCGCTTTTCAACATTTTGCGACTGTTTGAACTCATTCGGTGCGTTTTATTTTGTATTCGTTATCCTGGGACACATGTTTATTATGACGATAGTAAACGAACTTCATTGTGTACTCTCAAAATCAAAATGATTCGGTGAAGATCGTTGGAATTTATTTGAGAACGAACTTTAAATGAAATTTACTGGTTACTTTGTGAGTGAATCCTTGGTTTTCTCTAGGCTATCATAAAATTTTCATACCTTTCCGGAAATGAGAATACGGAAGAATATGTTATGTCAACCGAGAGAGAGAGAACTAGTAGTTGACGAAAACATTAGTTAAATCCTTAGTTTTGTGTGAGAAAGAAAACTTCTACGCTTATATAAATGACCCCGAATTTCTTTCTGTGAAAATATATCTTCGTTTATCTCCGAAAGGAATGGGATATTATAAGTATCCCAAGATATTTCTTCTTCGATGAAGACGCGTAAACCTCATTTCAGCTCGTAGCGTAACGTAGGTGACAGGAGTTAAATTAATCGGACGTGGAGTGATGGAAGAAATGAATCGCGAAGCAAGTGGTATCGGAGTTCCTGTAGTGAAGTAAACGTGTCGTAGATATGGAGGTGTGGGAGTGGGAACTACAGGTTTTTCCTATAGTCTCTTTCTTCAACGTCGTAGCTTTCGACGAGTTCTCATCCATTTCAAATTATTTGTTCCACTCGTCTCAAGTATAGTGATATTGATATTTTTTCTTTGACGAAACTTAATTATTCCCACAGCGATAAATATTTCAATAAAGCTTTTATCATTTACTTTGACCTGTCTCTGCCGCTCCATTTTTGACGCAACGAGTGTATTCTTATCTAATTTGGAAAGCGTTTGATTTTTTTCTCATGCTCATGCTCATAACCCTCTTCCTCCAATCATTTCAACTCAAATGATTTTTATACTCTCTTGTGTCTCCATTTCATCTATATCTCTTACTCATCTATATAAGTTTAATTTTTTCCGATCCTCGTTTGTTTTCATTTTTGTTTAATTTTTATCTTCAACTGGGGCTTGCCGTTTACTCCTCCTCCTCCTCAGATTTGTTATCCTCGCACATTTTTATCTACCATCTCACCCTCCTCAACGTTTTCATTCGACAGCCATATCCTCCTCTGCAATCTCCTCCACGAACTTCATCCACAGACATTGCTCTCGCTTCTTCCTCGATTCCGTCATCTCCATGGCAACAGTCAACCTCATCTCGCTTCCATCTCTGTTGCTGCGACGGGTCATTCTTCTCTGCTGGTCTGCTTTATCAAGACGGCACCGCCTTAAGTGGTTCTTCCGCCTTTAAATTGTATCGTTGTATTTGTAAATGGGAAATGTAGCGTGCTATTGAAACTTATCTACATGGAGCGATAGGAGTTAGGTCATTGTAAGTAGGTGGGCCGGTTAGCTGGGTTTACCTACAACTTGGCCCACGTGGAAGGATTAGTAGAAGTGGTTTGTACTTATTTATTGATACTAGGAGAAGTGGTTTGAAGTTATTTATTGATAGAGGAAGGAAGGTAGGTTTTTCAGTAGTCACTGGGACATTAATGTGAAAAGCTACAAATTTTCTGGCCCCGTCGGGAATGGAAACCGGGGTGACTCGGTGAGAAGCGACAACACTACCACCTGCGCCACCGGTGGGTTTTTTTCTTCCGCCTGCTCTCATTCGATTCTTCTTAAGAAGCTCTAAACACACTGGATTGGGGCGTGACCACAAACAAAGCCCATTCTGCCTTGTTGCCGTTCTTGGAAGTCCTATATCAATAGCGCCGTTGCTTTTCTGTAGTTAGACGAACGAATATCGGGGAACTTCCTCGAGATTTAGTGTCCTAATCCTCACCAAAATCGTCTCAATGCTCTGTTTCTTTTACCGCTTCAATGAATCTTTTGACGTATTAAATACAATAAAAACTATGGTAGTTTTCAACAAACCTTTTCAACACTGCCTAAATAGAATAATAATAGCTTCTGATTATTCTTGCAATTATTAGTTATATTGTCTGGATGTCCCTACAAAACATTGTACTCTGCTAATGATGACTCATTTTCATTATGCGAAATTGACCCAAATTTCCGCGCTTCCATAATGCAAAAACCAAAAATGATGGATAAAATAACAAGAAAATTATATTAAGATATATGACATAAACACTGCTGTAACGAGGTTGATCATGCTGATAAAAATTCGAACGCAACCGTTTCCTGATAATGTGATTTAGAAACGAATACATTTGTAATGTTATGATACTTTTCGTTAATATATTTTGTGTTTTAATTTACACTATTTCTCTCTCTTAATATTAGTTTTTAAAGTTTTTCTCCAGATTTGTGTCACCATCACCTGCGTCTTGATTCTTCCTTTCTTCCGCGTTGCTTCTGTCGACGCAAATTCTGCAGCAGAATCCTTTTAGTCATGCCGCATCTTGTGGCTGAGAGCTTCGTTAGTTTCATGCTGCGGTCACCATCTCGTGGCTCTTTTAAGTCTGCAGCTGAGCTACGCCACAGAATGGAATTGAGGGGAAGAAAGACGATTTGCGGTAGCCTGAAACAGTGAAGTTGACCTTTTGTATAATGCGCTTTTGCTGAAATTTTTTCTCTCTGTAGTACTATCATTACACCTGGATTCTTAAAAAATTAATGAAGTACATCAACATCCTTTCCTTGTATTCAGCCTCCTTGAGAACTGATGTTTTCTTCTGAGTTTTCTTGAGAGGTTATTATCTACTATAATAATAATTTTAAGTATGACACAAGTATTTTCCAAATTGCCTTCCGCAGGGGCATAAAATTATTTATGCATACATCACGAATTCAAACACAACGCTTGATGTAATTGAAGTCCTCGAGAAACTGCCACTGGTTGTTATATGATAACAATATGAAAATTTTATTTCACCATTTTCGTGAGAATTCTTTGGTTACACGTTTCGTACTTGATTTTTGCGAGATTGTTTGTTCGTTGATCCATTCAAACTAATACCTGACGGTAAATTGCGATATATTTTTAACTGTATTATGATTTGTGTTTGTGTTCAACAAGAACAATTATTATAAAGTAAAATCAGCTGTTTACTAATGCCTTGATTGTGTAATAGAGTAAAATGTAATTTTTATTAAAGGTTTTATGATTACAAAATTTTGTTTAGATATTCGAAAACGAATGCTATTATCAAACTATGTGTATTATTCTCCCTAGTTTTGCCAATGCATACAACGAATTGTTTTATCGTGCGTTGTTTAGAATTCTCCTCGGCTTTTCTTGCCTATGCCGAGTTGTGCTTACTCAGCGTTTCACTTGTTTTTGTTTCGTTCCCCACCTGACGTTTTGTTTCAGCTTGCATTCCTTGGTCATCAATGTCTTCAACGTCTGATAATTTTGTTCTACGAATGGAACTGTTTCTACATTTTTGAAAAGTCACATTTAAATCGTTTCAGTATTTCACGGTGAATTGTAAGTGTACAATCTATTGTTTTTCACCTTACCTATTACTTTTAAATATTACCCTCTTCCTTTTGNGTATTGTTTTTCACCTTACCTATTACTTTTAAATATTACCCTCTTCCTTTTGATTGTTATCTTTACTCCTAATTATTTCTTTCGTAAACTGATGGAAGAGTAAGTTACCGTGTGATAGCTCATTATTATAAATTATTATTAGTAAATCATTAATACAATTTTCACTAACATTGTTATAAAACATCTGTAGCCGTTTTTGTTACATTGATTGTTATATATCTTCCGTTTTATCTTTTTTTGCCGCGCACATGTCTGTGCCACAAAATGTTGTAAAATCGTTCTTCGCCACTCCCCTTATTCTACCATTCCGTCACTATGTCCATCCCCTTTCTTTCTCCCTCTGCCGTGACCTTCCCCGCCATCCCCGTCACTGCTTCGGCGCACGCCCCGCTTGCCTGTCTATCGGCCGCTTCCCCGGGGAGGTCGCTGGTATATTGGCACAATAAACAGTATATGGGCTTCTCGGAAACTCGTCCGCAGGCAAGGAGCCGTGGCCGCACGAGTGCTTTTGCACATGATGGACTCTGCGCAGGAACGAACGAAACTGGAAAGGCACATGTTGCGAATGGAGACACTCGTTTGAGTTATTCATCCAATCTTACGGGTTCTTGCTTTTTTTGTTTTCCTTTTGAAACTTTGATTTCATGAACTTTGTATAGACTGATGCTAGCATTTGTGCACAAAATGATAAGATTTTATAAAAATTGTTATATTCGTTCAGGAAGTTAACGAAAATTAGTGGAAAATGTATATCATGAAAAACGAAATATTATCTTAATTTATATATGCTCAGTTTTCAATCACCCGGTGACGCATTAAAAAGAATTAAATGTGTTGAAATATCAGAAAAATTGTAAGAATTAAATATTTTTATTTGTATGTGCATAATATTTTATTGAATACTTTTTCCAAACTTTGATTAGATTAGATTATGGTATGGGTGACCTGCCACTAGAGGGTCCCCGC
>NNCF01133635.1:22592-47959 GCA_002313205.1 Laupala kohalensis
TGTGTGTGTGTGATGAGTTTGATTCGTTTTGTTCAAGATAACAGTGCTTGCTATTGCATAATTTTCCGTTAATGTAGAATTTACATCCAAATGTAACAATTATTTTGTCTTATGGAAAATATTTATTGATAAAACATTAATTATGTCACTTAGATTGTAATCAATATGTCTGTCAAACTTTTTCATAAACAGTAATATTATTTCATCTTCATAGTTGATACTCGCAGTTTTATCATTTATATAGATTAAAATGATCGTGGAATGAGCGCCAAAATAGTTTTCAAAGTCTGAGTACTCGATCTATTCTGTTGTACTGCATTTTGTTTCAATAAACGACGACAAAATATATATTCTAGATATTCTAGTATTTATTTTAAATTAAAACTCGTTTTCTCTATTTTATATCACCGATTTTTATATTTTTGTTTATTCTTGAATATTTTTGTTCATTTAAGTTAAATTTTCTGAGTCATTTGAGTGTAGGTCTTTCCACGTATTTGACATTTTCCGGAACTATGTGAAAAACTCTTAGTCGCACTATTCAGTGTATAACATATTTATTCTAATATATATTCTAATAAGTATTCAAAGAATTGCGTCGTGGAAATATTGTTTTAAATTTAAGTACCAGCGGATTTTGTAAAGTACTATGTGTGTTAAATGTGATATTCATCTGTTCCAGCTGATCGTAAAAGCATTTTCTTGTGCGTAACATTCTGTGTTGTCCTGAGTTGCTTCTCGCAATGCATGTTACATGTAGTATCTCATTTTAGCTTTTTAAGCTAAAGTACGAGGAACGTTTTGTGCTCAGTTTCCCACTCCTAATCTAATCTTATCGCACGAAGCGTTTTCAACATGTCCTTTAGATTATTTTTCTTCTTTTATATTTTCTTCCCTCATTTACTTTTAATCTTCATTAACTTAATACTAATCGAATATTCTTGTTCTGTAACTTTTTCGTTCCAAGATATGTATTTATAATATAAACCATTTCTATTTTGACATAAATAATTTTTTATTTTGACTTTACCGTATAGAAGTTTACTCCATCTTTCAATTTTTTCTCTCTTCCGTTTTCGAATGGTGCTTGGAATTATTGGGAGGTGTGTTAGGTCGAAGTCTGGACTTTATATCCGACTATCCTTAAATGGAAAGAAAGAAGAGTAGGGATATGAGAAAAACGAGGAAATCCGCTCTATTCGGTATTTCTCCAGTTTTTCGGGACTAGAATTAACCTCGGTCGGAGAAATGTATTCTCCTTTTTATCATCAATCAATCGGATCCCACTTGTTTTTTTGTTTGTTTTAGTTTTATTCAAAATTGAAGTCAAGAAAAATCTCTAAAGTGACTTGAAAGATTATCTTGCAGAACTATATTTAGAATCTTAAGCATGTATTAGATAAATGTTTTGCGAACCGATCTCTTTTTGCTCCGAGAATCCTATGATTATAACTCACAAGCGAACAATGTTGGGCGTCAGTGTTGTGGACTCTAGCTTACTTTTCGTTTGACTTCATAATTTAATGAGTTTCTTTGATAATATGGATATCCGATAGGCAATATCGAAGTACCATAATAGTGGTAGCTATTTACTATATGAAAAAAACGAAATAAGACTGAATATTCACACATTTCTTCCGACCTCATTGTATAACAAAAAACTCTTATTTTGAATATATTTTACAAAAATTGAAAAATTGGAGATAAGCGTGTACTTGCTTCCATCATTGTGTATTCAATATGAAGGTAAAACATCATTAGTATTCATATTCGATTTTGCGCTTTATTGTGCTATAGTAGAGAAAACTGTCTTATATTTAATTGAAGAGTACACACACATTCCCTTTTAGTTGTAATATTTTATTTTAATATTTCATTTCTTACAATAATGAATGTTTACACTAAATAATCGTAACAACCTGATTATATTTATATAAGTTTGCAAAAAATCATTTTACTATATATTTATTCATCACTTTAAATGTATGTAAATTGTATGTATTGTTTTATTAGAAAAACATTTCGATGGAGAAGCAAGAAAATTGATATATAGTTGTTGTTTTTATAAAACAGGCGGTTATTTACATTTAAAAAATTGTTTGTCAAACCTGGTACGTGGATGTAGACAATACGCAAACTGTCCCACTGCCTTGGACGTTATGGTTCCAAACCTCATCAATATAGTGAATCAAAATGGTGACTCCTATATAATGCAATTGCTTAGCATTTTATGGACGATATTCGCAATGTAACGTCACCAATATTTCAGAAAAGTCGCGTAGTACATGATTTTCACGGTTCCAAATTCGATACTAATAAAAATGATTCTATAGAATGTCAGTGGCATGTGATGGTCGATGAAATTATCTCGAATTTCGAAGAAATATTCTGAAGGATTATGGAAAGTGAAGTGCGAAGCATGGTTAATATTGATGAAATACTAGCGCATAAAACCAACGAAAATTGACTATGAATTAATATTGTGGAACTACACTCGCATGAATAGTGACTATCAAACTTAGTATGTCTCCTACTGAGTTCAGTTGTGTTACTTGAGGTGGGAAACCCACTGAATGTATAATCTAAGAAACCGAATAGTAAAAGATTAAACAAAGCATGTGAAGAACATTTTTTTCCAAACACATGAACTAAAAACGAAATGAAAACCAAAATATTCAGATGTTTTAACTATGCGCTTTGTTTGTTAAGCGTTCTGCGTAAAATTTATTTTCCTTCTGCCTGGTTTTGGAAATAATTCGTAATTATGTACATAATTACCGTATGATACTGACAGCTTCATGTCTTTTGCATGTTTTCTTCGTGGTATTTAATTTTTGAAATTAACAAAAGTGGAAACTGAATATCATGAAAGTAGAGAAATATAGAAACTAACATGTTTTAGGATTGGTTATATTAATACCCCGGGCAACGCCGACCAAAATGAGCTAGAGTCTTATTATGAGCTTTTTCGCAGACTTGTATCTTTTCATATATAAAGAATATCTCTGGTTGTAGAGTCTCATATTTTAGTTCTGTTTTCTTACACTTGAGCGTGAAATCCCATTGTCGGATGGAGCGATGCGAGGCGTGTAATCAAGGTAGCAGACAGGGAAGGAAAGGCGGATGTCGGGTGCATGTGCATTTGATACCGGTGTAGGGGATTTAGCACGAACGCCACCACCCCTGCATATTCAATGAGTTGGGGATTTTCTTTTCGCTACGGAAAGACGCAGGATGGGAACTCCTGAGGATACTCTGGCACGTAAATACATTCGTATGCATTTTCCTTCAAGCTCCCATTCTTCCTATTATTTTATTTATCTGCATTCCGTTTAGATTGGCGAAATCATTGTATTTATATTTCAATAATTAGTGATATACATAAGAAGAAGACTAAAAGTACGTTTGCCTGATACAGTCACATATTTACTGCTGTAACTAATTCGATATTTATAATATTAATTTCCTCCTAGAAGATATTGAACAATAGTTAAGGCATTTAATTGTACATATTGTATGTTATAAAAGGATCTGTTTGGTGGTCTGCTCCTTGTGAAACTATTTCTCTTGTTAAAACTGAGAAGAAGCTTTAAAAAGAATTTAAATGTTTTCACAATTATGGAAAAACATAAGTTACTTTAACACTTTTCTACGTCTTTTCCCATAAAAAATATTCGTTCTATTGTACCTTTTTATGTTCTGAAAGAAATGTATGTACTGAATATCTAAGGTACGTCCCATATCGCTCAGTGAAGAAGTGCAATGTGAAGACACTATTGATTATTAGTTAGTGAAAATCGTAAGTCCCAAAGTACAGTCGCTACGTTTCTATTTTAAGTATCATATCACCGTAACGATGCGACCAACAAACTATCCCTGAAGAGGTGCCCAAGGGGTTCGCAGAGGGTAGACCTCGACACTAGAGGAGGAGATGTCGCATCTCGCTTCGACCGGATAGACCCTGGTATTTTACAGCAGACTGAGTAGGCCTGGGAGTCATTCTGGATGTTGAGGTGTGATGAAAAATCCCCACCTCACCGGGGATCAAGACAGCAACTCAACGCTTTACCCACTGAGCCACGCTGACTCCAACGATGCGGCCATGTCAGTGCATTATAGCGTTTGACTATTCTAATTTGTTCCGGAAGCGTAAGGAGTCATCTACGTCATCTACAGAATGTGGGCGGGACAATTTCCATATTTGTTTGTGTAAATGACGCGCGTTCGCTGGGAATGGAATTATATTCTTAGTTAATTACACATAGAGCGATGTTCAATATGACTTGGTAAATTATACTCTCTTCTTATTTTATTCTATCGCAATCTTAGTATTAAAATAATAAAGAATATTTGAACAAGACTGTGTGCTCTCAATTCTTTCCACATTGAAACTGCGAAATCTTTTTTTTTTTTTTTGTAATTTCATACCCTTTAAAATTTCATGATAGTAATATTTTTAGTGGTGATCTTTTTATGTATCAGTGTATCAATTTTTCAAATAATAGGGATCAATCAAGGATGGTATTAAACGTAAATATCAATTTCACGCTATTGCATTTAGGTTTCACACACATAATTTATATAGTGCATGAAAGTAGTTGCTATACCTGCCAGACAAAAGTTCTTTGAAATCCTATTACACTTGAATCATGTAGTTTTGTCATTTTCCGAAGCCACATTATTTCGTGTTCTAATAGACTACATAACTTAATTTGAATTATATACGTATTTAAATGATAATATACTGTCCGAATAAAACAGAAGTAGGATTAGGCCTAGTGGTTGTTGTTGAGGATTTGACATGACCAATGAATACATTAGGTGCCATCGGCAGTCATGGATAAGAGGAGCACGTAACTGTCTGGATGAATGACAGACGATCTGACATAATTAATTCTTTTTCTTTATATTTTCCTAACTTCGTATAAAACACAGTAATTACAGGGGTTTTTACACGACTTTCTTTTAAATATTTACTTCTATGTTTCTTGTATTACTTATATTTCTTATTGAATATTATCGCATCAATCCTCTTATGAACATTATTTTCACATAGCGCAGGCGCTGGAAAAAGTTCAGTATGCAAAATGTGAGGACCGGCTTATATGTTCAGATTCTTGTGCCTGAAACCCTAAATAATGGTAAAACCCATCTTGCTGGAATCTGAGTTGGTCCCTTTTGCTCCCTTGCCGCCCCCATCCCACGCCCTATGTAGTAGGCATGGTACGCCTTGCCGTTTCGTTAGTTTTTGCGTCAGTCGACAAAAAATCTTTAAATTGACGGGTATATTTAGTCGTATATACATAAAATAATTCATTTTTCGTCGTTTCTGAGTGTCTACTTATAGCGTGTTTTATTAAAAAATCTGAAAAAAATGTCGTTGGAAGTGGTAAATTTAAAAAGAAAAAGACCGAATGAGTTATCGGGTTTATTTTGTATCGTGTTTGTAGATAATATAAATTTTTCTCTCCATCAAATACAACAGTTAATATGACTTCAGAAGTAATATAAAAGGATCACTCAGGTTTGACCAACAAGTTTTATCAACATAAAACTATTCTTGCAGATTTTTTACAATTCTTTTTCAAAATTCTTAGACCTTATGATTACTGAGAAGAAATATTCAAATAATTGCTTTGAAATGGTAGAAGTTCTTTTGAATTATGGCTGAGAGAAGTGATAATTTTGAACTATATTTACTGGCTAGGTCTCGACAAATTTTGCCTTCTTTTTTCTCTATGAAGCACACTCATTAAATCCGTGGAGTGACAGTTTACAAGATATGTTAAAATTATCTCCATCAAATACAACAGTTAATATGACTTCAGTCATGTATGATATGAAGAGAGGAATACATTCAGTCAAACGAACTTCAGGTACACTCAGTACGCTGCGACTGAGCACTAAAACAAAGTCTCAGAACCAATCTTCTAAAGTGACTGGAGGCTTGATTGGTATCACTAAAAATATAGAAGCAATGCAGAGATGGTTGCTTCTGTATCCTGTCAAAAATAACGTTCACTCATCTCTCTCTTCATACCTTCGAATACAATCTGACACTGCAGGTGACATTAATAGTCATTGAATGGACGAAAACGATATTGGAAATATCCTATGTTTCAGTGCTTCTAATCCATTTACGAGTTATGCAGATTATGAGCTTCGCAATATTTACATAGGCGCACACTCTGAAGAACCTACCTCGTATTTACTTAATATTAAAGAAAATGGAATGAGGAAACTTCATACAAAAATACGGAATTTCACAACTTTGAAGATACTCCGGTTAAAAAAACACAAATACTTCCAACTCGAAAGTGTAAGATATATCAATTTTCCATCAGTGACTCATGTTGTCTTCTCTTTGTGAATTTGACACAAAAATATTAGCATCGTATGAAATATTAGACTCCCGCAAGTATCTTTTCGACAAAGACGGATTTTACGAGAAATCACCAAAATCAAAACTCGCATTTCAAATTCAAAACAATCATAATTGTGATACGAACTCTCAGCAAGACATGATAAATTATAAACCGACGTACGAATTTACAATATTATATAAGATCACCCAGTAACGTCGGGAAAAGTGAGCTAAAAAAATTCAGACGTTTTGGTAGGTGTTTTAATACCAGAATGTCCAGTAATGATTCGAGTCTTAAGTTTCTTTTTAAATCCCTGGCAACACCTGGTGTACAAGGAGATTTGTTGAGTCACGTATGTCGAGAAAGGAAAATATGTGTAATGATATTAAATCGTTGTACACAAAAAATTAGAAAAGTCTTTGTTTAGTTAATTGTGAACACAAAAGTTTTGGCTTTCATGTTTTGTTGTACTTGGCTTCGAAGTAATAAATACGTACAGAGTTTAACGAGAAACGAGGTAACACGTCGGATATCTATTTCACGTAGTGATTGATTATTCTATTCAGAATTAGTTATCCGCGCTTTATTTTGCTTGTAACTTCAAATTTCTCGACCGAATTCAGTTGATAATGGTTTATTTGTGAAATGAATGGACAGAATTCTGAAAATCTCGCGTTATCAACAATAATAATAATAATAAATTTATTATCAAAAAAGCAGTACAAACTGCGTATGACCACGTGAAGGGAAAAAAACTAATTTACTCTCCGGAAGCAAGCAAGGGACCATACCATCAATTCCGATCAAGGGCCCTAAGGCAGAGGCGGATTCAAAAATTTCAGCAAAAGTTCCTAGATAAGATAAAAAGTTAGCTGCGAGTTATAATACATATATAATGTCAATATGTTTGTAATTTAACGCAAATATGTTTGTAAATTTACATGTACAAGTTATTATCGAACTATAGACTATTCTGAGTATAATGTTTAAAAATCATAAGAGTTGAAAAAACACTAAATTCACGATTTATTGTTACAATAAACACGCCCCTAGACAAAGCCTAGAGAACCTGTATGATAAATCCGCCTCTACCCGAAGGAAAAACGGAGAAAAAACCCGGGCCAGGATGGGGCTACAGAATTTATGTACACAACCGTGCCAAAGTTGAGTACACATAAAAATTAATTAATATGAGCCATATGGCAACACAACCATGCAAGAAAATAGTTTTTGAAATTGTTATAAGTTATTTAAAAAGTGCTACATCAATGGCGTGATAAAGTACAAGACGAATTTAACTTTTTTTTAAATCAATAAATTCTTTTACAGTGTAGAAGGACATATCACGGTTTAGCTTTTCGCGAGTGTCGCAATTGATAGATTGTTGGACGTGTCGTAAATTCTACCAGAATACACGTGGTCCCTCCAAATGTCTAACATTGCCCGAGGTCAGCAGTTGTCACTCACCAATCAGGTTTATTTTTATCAATAGAACGTCGCAGGAAAATATAGTATTGCTTTCCGATGGGAAATCAAAGCTTCATACTTTCACAGCGTCACCAGAGATACAACGAGGTACTGTGAGATTAATATTGGAGTTGTAAGTGTAAAATTATTATTGCAATACACCAATTACTGATATAAAATAGAAGAACGTATTTTCTTACACATTTATTAAGAATTAATGCTCCTTTATGTAATGTTTCTTATAACTATTTCAATTTTATATCGCCCTTTCCAATAGCTGTGAAGATTTATTTTCGCTCCCAACGTCGGGGTCAGGTAGCGGTTGAAAAGTTCTGAAGGCAAAGAAAAGTTAACGATTTCCTTAAAGTTCGAATATAAAATGAAAATAGTTTGATGGATGGTGAAGATATTGCCAATGCGTCGCTTATGACGCCATTGAGGCTGGGAAAATCAGCTCCAGATTTTAAAAAAAATTGAGGTGGTAGAGCAAAAACGAATATTAAAACGAAAAACTTATTTCATGGAAAGCGCTTGTGTTCTAATTAGTATCTCGTGGATTATTCCAAAAGAGTATTACGATCATAAGGAGGTTATATTTTAGACCGTTTAAACCCCAATTTCTATTAATGTTCCACGCATCACGTTTCTAAAATACGTCCCCATTAATGTATTCCTCAGTTCAATTTCCAGATAGAGTAAAATGCTTTTTATTAATTAGAAATATTTTTATGTAATGCTGACATGATAAAATAATTATTAAAGGGATAAGTTATTTTTCGCCGTCGTCTTTTGCGCCTTCGAGCAAATTATGTAATTCTCCATGGGTCATTAGGACTGATCAATCTAACTTAATTTTTGGATTTGGTATATGATTTGTTATTGGTAATTGGACTAATGTATCAATTTAAAATTTAATTTTTATTTTGGTTTATAATTCTGTTATCTTATTTCACATGAATATTACTTCAAAGATACGATGCCCAAAGTGTTATTATCGAAGGGAAGGTCATACTTTATGACAGTATTTTCCATATTCATCAGATGCAATCATCTAGAGGTTCTTGTTATCATAACCAGCCTCTTATCTGTTACCTGTCAATTGTGATCATAGCATGATCACATTGAACTAATGAGAAGAGTAGATAACCTTCGTGAGAGTTGTAATGTACTCTTCGTTTGTTGGAGATAATCTAACCTGCATCTGTTCTTCCGGGAACGTTTCGTGCCGAACAATATTTTGATAAAATTCCAAAGCATGATAAAAGGTAAAATGCTGACGTATTTGTACAAAATCCAGTGCCTATGAAAAGGATTATATACGCAAGGATTCATGTTCTACTTAGCGATTTCGAATATTAGATTACGAAATTCTGAACCTATTTCAATCTGTGACCTACAACCATTGAAAACGAATTGAGGCGAAGTACGGGGAAATCTATTTTGGACATGGTCCTCTGAAAAGGAAGGAAAATGATATTCCTGACACAAGATACTTCCTATGAGTATTTTAACTTATTTGCTCGCAATCATCTAAATGTCAGTAAAACATTTCTTGCATACCTAAGTCCAAAAACGCAGGTACATATTATGGCTCTAATTGTACGCTTTATATACAAAAAATGAATTTTATTCATCAAATTTAACCATTTTTTTAGGAGGGCGGTAATTAGTACCAACATTGTTTGTATCCTTCTTTTTAATTTTTTTAAAACACTTATTAGACAGGCTGTATTAACTAATGGTGGGACTAGCACTCCCAAGTTAGTCATACCGCTGAGATGTATAATTGTTTTCTTTATTTTTATTCTAATTGTTATAAAACACTACAATATGAATAATAATGATGAAAAAACATGTTTTAATATCTATCTATCAGTTAATAATATAGTACGAATAGTATTTAAGAACTCGCTTGACTCGTTTGAAATACACGAGAGCACGTAAAAACATGGCGACCGAGCGCGACGGTTTCGTGTTTTAAGCACCTCACCTCGGAAAAAAATGAAATATATTTCTCAGACGTCCGGTGACCAATAGATAAAAGTGATGTAATAAATATCACTGAAAATTTACTAAGAATCAAAGTAAACTTCTGTAACTTCGTGATTTAAAAGTTGATCTTGTTTTGTAAATAAGTGTTTCCTCCATAAGACGCAATGTATTACACCATCAGTTATAACTGCCATTATTTCATTTAAATGTTCGGTGAGGTATGTTTTTCAAGTTGAAGTATATTTTACTTAAATGTTCGGTGAGGTATGTTTTTCAAGTTGAAGTTTATTTATGCCCATTTCAGATTTTTGTGATTTAATTCTACCTACGCTAATACCACCTTAAATGGGTTTTTTTCGTATATCGTTAAATGCATTTTCTACATAAGTTAGCTCATGGTGTAAAACGCTATTATTCAGCTGTTCTGGTTGCTGTTCTGGTTCAGCGAAGAAAAACAAAATTATTGCAACATTTTCTTTTTAAAACATAAAAAATGATTAGTAGGAGTTGAAATGTTTATTACTGGTACCGGATAAGAAAATTCGAATAGGGTTGTATCGTCTGGATACTTTCAACCACAAACTAAAATTTCGCCGAACTTCTGAACAATACTTTGTCTTTTCTAATAAACAATTTATGATGTTTAAGAAACATTATCTTTCTTGTTTCGAAATAATATCCATTGGCGTCTGTCGGGAATGAAAAATGGATAATGACGTTATGAAAATTACTGGAAAAAGAATGATGACATTATGAAAATTTAGAAATAAATTTTTAGAAGTGATACCAAATAATTTTATTAAATTCCATTATTAATGGAATTGGGTGTAATTGGGTCGTACATTTTCAAAATTTGGGAATTCGTTCTGTGCATTCCAATTTAGAAAGAACGCTATCAATCGTTATATTTTTATTGGGTAGACCATAGTTTTCCTTTTCAAAGCGAGAATAATCGAAAGTGATGAAACAATGGTTTCTAAATTTTTTAGACTTGTGGTCCCTAACGTACAAATAATTTCCACAGGGAACAGGGGGTACAGACACCACCCCTCATCCCTTAAAAATATACTGAAAATGAATCAATTAAATTATACAAAGGATTGCTGATCAAATGCTTGTATGAATATTAATATAAACACCTTGAATACAAATAAAATATGAGCCTTTGTGAGAGAAAATTTTATTTACTCCTCAGAACCCGTCAGTAGCAAAATCCTAGCTACGTCCCAGTTCGGAGGTGCCCCCTAATATTTCTTGTATAGTCAGTGGCGTCGTCAGAGAGAAGCGAGGAGTGCGACCTCACCAAGTGACACACCCGGGGAAGGATGATAAATTTTCAGAATTTATTTATCTCTTCAATAGTACGCTGTTAATTTATTATTAACGAAATTACTTGAAAGCTTCACTGCTTTATCTCTATTCTCGGTTCAGTTGAGAGCTCATGATAATTTCATCCGTATTAAAGTAGATCAATGATCGATTGCTCGAGTTTACTTTAATGTGGAGCTACAACGAAGCTGGCATCTCATTTGAATACAGAGTCAATAATTATTTTTTAGAGTAGCTTTGAACTTTAATTCATATTTCTAAAGTTACAAGAAATGCTAACATTTTTTCAATTTAATTCGTTCTTTAAAAAACATGCAGTTAAGAATAGTATTTATTTCGGTTAACTCTTGTTGAAAAAAATTAATCGTATTATCTAATACAACATTATTACGTAAATTTTGATCAAATAATATTTTAATAAACTTATGTGAAATATTTAAGGGAATAAGAGGATATATTCAAAATCACTGTTTCATTAACAGGGTGTTAATGTTCCCGTGCGGGTCATTTTGACACATATTGTATTTCCGTCGCTTCCGCTTGTATTCCTTGCAATTACTCAACATATTAGCACAATCCTGTATTTTGTGTTTACTATTTGCGCATGATTGGAAATATAAATGACCTCTTTGAATATATGGTCAAAATTATTTTGTTAAAAATTGTACAGTGCGATATATAGACTTTATATAACGAAATACTTTTTTATAACTGTAGAACGTTGTTAACTATAGGTAACGTCCCGTTATTGTATCCCATGCGGTGCCACAAGTTAAAAACCTGAGTATTTCTAAAGAAACAAGTGAGATGGAACTGAGAAGGCGTTAAACCTGGCATATCCTCATTTTAAAGAATAACCAACTTCAATGAAAGTAGAAAGTGAAATGTATAAATAAAGCAAATGTAAATATTTTTTTCTCTTCCAGTAATGCTTTTAAGAAAAATTATACAAGAAGGAAGATACATTTTCTGATAACGTAAATCAAAGATGAGAAAACACCAGCAACTTTGTTGCGCAGCTACGTGTTTGCGAAGTAGGGTACATACGTATTTATTGCCACCTAACTTAACAGTTTCTCCTCTAGATATTTTCTTGTGCTTCCAAGGCACATCCTTCGCAGCTGCCAGTTGCTCATAGGAGTCCACTCTCCGGTCAACGAGCCAAGCAGGCCTTTGTATGCGTTTATGGCACATTAACGGCCGGAGGCTCTCTTTGCATCGGCCCACTGACCCCTCGCTCTCTTCAGTGTTTCAACTCAAGAGGAGTCTACCTCTCTTCAGCGGCTCTTACTCGGTCAATATGTATTGTTAATTCGTCATATGTTGATGGTCTGAGGGTGATTGAAGGATTGTCAATTGGAAAAATATTGAAGATCCGGGTTGACGGGACGGGTCAGAGCTCAGTACTCTCCAGCGGAGAGACCAGAAGATGAAAAGAGAAGAATGCTCCTCTTTTCATCACTCATAAGCACAAGTTGTGAGCATAAGTATAAGAGCAAATTAGGTTATGAAAACGTATTACGGATACCGCTGAGGACGTTACAAGAAATTATTTGAGGATGAATTACTGGAAGGAGTACATAATGGTTTTCAAGTATACTACATATATATTATTCGTGAGTAGAGAAATAATTTCTTTCCTTTTTCTCTTAAATTACAGAGTTGTATTTATTACTTTTGGTTGCATTTATGGTGAACTCATAATTCTTGGAGCATTTTCCGGGTATTTTTTCACCCGCTTTTGATCCAACATGTCTACCTTAATCACATTTTTTCCCAAGATTTTTCATTGATAAAGCCAGTCTGAAATATGATATTAAAGAAAAATATTGAAGGTGTGGGGAACCATTAAATAGTGAAGGATTGACGATGTATATTGGCCGCTTTCCCAGAACGTATTGACCACTCCCATCCCTGCACCTGTCCTACTGTCTGAAAACATGGCATTATAAGTACTCAACGAATAATCTGAGCTAAACTTCCCACAGGAGAAGAAAATGTGGATATTGTCCTCAGGGGGGTGTGAACTGCTACGTAATTTGATATTTAAAAAGACTTGGAGTGATAACCTCTGCATTTTCTCGTGCACGTACACTGACTGAATTTTGTGGCGACTGCCTGTAATGACAAAACTGCAAAATAATTTCTTAATTTCCATTTCTTAATCCTCCAATAACATTTTAAATTATCTCCGGAATGGTTGTTTTAAGAAAAATGTAAAGGAACTGAAAAGGGTTTGAGTTATTTAAAATGTATACCATTAACTTTCTTGGGCGAAATTGAACTTCCGATGAGTGAAAAAAACAAAACGAAAATGTTATATTTTTATTTTGTAGTATAATTACGAGAACTGTGATACAGTACTGTAATTTAATTGTAAGACATTTAATTGAAATCTACAAAATACATTTTCATTCAAATTTTGCAAATTAAAAAAAAAAAAGATTGAGAGAAATGCTGGAAGTTAACAAAGAGAGTTAATAAACAGTGTGTTAATACGAACACACAAACCCCGTCGCACCACCTGCATTACTGCGGTATGATCCATGATTTGTGAATACTGTATGCGTCTATTTTTCATATATAAATGAAAATGTTTTAAAGATAATGACAAATAGAAAATAAAACACACAAAGTCATACACGTATAGACCGAAACAGTTTCGACTTCCAGCCTTCCTGAATCAAGGAGATAAAATCTAGTCGCGTAGTTATGTGTGTTATTTTCTATTTTTCATTAACAACAAACGCTCGAATCTTTGAACATCTTTTAACCGCGATGTAGGCAATAAAAATAAGTTTCTGTTTTATTTGTTATCATTCCTCAAACAATAGAGGAGTAAATAATTTAAAAGGAAACAAATAATGAGAACATAAATAAAATACGAATAAGCATAATAAATGAGAAATATGAAATAGAGATACTAGTCGATAGTGACCAACTTAGGTACTGGATAGCTATTAGAAATAAAAAATAATGGTACATTGGAACGTTTCATGTATTTGGCGAAGAAATGAATCTTATAAATATAACGCGTTTAAAAGAAATTTAAATACAATAGTGTAAAAGAAATTTAGACAATATTTCATCCCTTTAAAATTTCAAAGTTGAATTTCCACAATTGTGATTCCTTACCACTTGCTGTGAAATTATTTCGTGATATTCGACAATTCTCACTGAACGACGAGTGCGTCATAACTCTTCATTTATGTACCAATTTTCAACACGCTTCGTCATACTGTTACGCGTTAAAAGGTTTTGATGGACAGGCGGACGCACCTTTCAGATCAATAGATTCCGTAGTCACCTATTTGCGGTTCGAAACGTACAAAAGACTGCAAAACTCCCCGATCGATTCTTCAATTTCCAGTTCTCTCGTGATCTATTTGTCATGTAGGCTACTATATAAATAGTAGAAAATACAAATACGTGAGCCAAAATACAAATATATGGTGGCTTACTAATTATAAATAATTATTTAGAAATTTGTTATTTATTCGCGTCCATTTTGTTTATACATTTCGAAAAATAAATTAAGACAAATATAGTATACAATAAATATATTATAATATTTTCAAAGCGAAATCAACGTCGTCAGGAATAAAAGTAACGTGTGAGTACACAGCTAATAAAAGAACGTGCAATAATAATAAAGAAACTTGATTGTAAGCTATACTCGTGTGTTAATTTATTAATACAATAGTCATCATGTTGCCAACTAATACATATAATACATAGTAAAATGTTTTCATATTGTAATGCATAACGGGGTGATTCTGAACACAATTTTCTGTTTTCTTTCTCCGAGTATGACCCGTCAAATATTAATTCTGTAGATTTATAACACAAAATTGTGCTCCCACCCAAACAGTTGATGTAGAAATTTGATGTAAAATGTACTATTACTTGCGGGTCGTAGAAAGGATTTCGCAGGTTGATATGACCTGCGGGTTCCCAGTTGGACAGCGCAGACATATTTGTTTCTGTTCATTTGGCAATACTCTTAATAGGTACCATCACTTGTATAGTTTTCGTTAGATTCGTCAGTTGGATTTGTTCCATCGATACGAGAGTTAATAAGGCCAAATAATATTAGTAAAATTAGGGAATACAGTTATTAAATCACAGATTATATGGTGTATGGAGTCTAAGGAACCCATGAGAATCGTATCCTTGCTATTTTCCTGAATTGAATTGATTTCTATCAATGCGCTTATTGTCAGGATGGTTCTAGTACGATTTGTACAGTATCTAACGATATACACTGACTTGTATATAAATGTTTTCTTATGAGTGACTCTTTTTCACATTTCATAATTCTTGGTTCTTAACTGCCATAAATTTCCGGATTATTATTATTATTCCATCATTCTTCAATACAATTAACAAGCAGATTTCACGTAGAAAATATAAAAATTACAAGGAAAGAAGAGATACAGAACCTAAAATATTTTTGTTGTTGAAAAGTCAATAAAAATATACAAATCCACGTCGGTATTTTAGTTCTGACCTCTTTGATATAAAAGATGAGAGAGAATACACAGATTTGTATATTCTAGGAATATTTTATGGGCTTAATGTATGAAATATATTCATAATGAGAATGATGTTTAACAAGTTTGTAGACTCACGTAACTTTGTTATTACATTATATTAAGTATGGATTGATATCTGTTTCCTGAGTGATTCAGTAACGATGAATGTCTTCTATTATCGTTTTTTTACTGTACTTTCTATTCGATTAATTTCCTTAACCGTACTCTTTAACATTACTTTAACATAGTAATTGTTTGGTATTTTACTATTTTCGTTGTTTTTACTTATTTCTTCGTTGAAATATAATTCTTCGATGACAGGAAACAAAATGGTTAACCTATTGAGATTTCAAGAGAATATTGTGATGTATGAGCTATAAGTGTTGCATTGGAAATACGTCAGTTATACGTACTTTAATTATTTGTGAAGCCTATTTCTCCTCTATTTTTATACTAGATTGAAATATTTTTGCGAATGGATTTTCCATCATTCATTACTTCATATCAATACGAAGTTCCATTGACCTCATTCATTTGACTAAGCCATGAGAATGATGGAACTAACGAAACGTACTCGCTGACCATACGTATTTTTATCTCATTGCAGTATTTCGTGTTCGCAATAATTTATAACCCTTTCAAAATCGTTATATCTCTTGTTTCTAAGGGGACTGGACATTCGCCAAACTGCGCTCTATAAGCTGCCAATTCTATCCCTTTTCCTTACTCGATTTTTTAACATCAATGCACTAGCTATTAGAGAGATATATAAATAAATTTAGGTAACTTACGGCATAATGCGTTCATTTTACTTATCATAAAAGGGATAAGTGATGAAAAATAAGTTGACCAATTGCTCGTAACGTAATCTGCATGAATAAATCTTATGCCCAATATTTTAAAAGTAATATAAGTAAATTAATTGAAATATAAGAAAAGTTGATAATAGGAAATATACGACAGCTATGGACTTAATTTTTTTCTGTGTGTGAAAATGAAATGTAATTGTGAAACAATCTTCTGTAAAGTAAAAATAACTTGCAATGAGTGCGCCAAAGTACTAATTCAACCTGCATATTGTTATCAAAGTGAACGTGCTTGTCATTGCAATCTGCTTTATTTCAAGTCCTATATTCAGCTTCATATCCGGTATCTTTTTTTGCGATAAATTTGGTGATATTTATTTCTCACCTAACTGACGGTTTCCACTAAAATGCTTCTACATCCACGGCAAGAATGTGAGCAATAGCGCTGCATATATGCCCCCAGAATAGTACGGCGCTCGTTCTGATGAACATTTAGATTTAATCGCAAGTTGAAATAGGGTCGTAACTACCCCTCGTCGCCTCCATGCCGTTGCCCTACAGACACACTTTTAGTTTTAGTTCCGGAGCAGATGTTTGCCAGAATGAAATTAGCCGCCAGCCGTGCGACATCGCCTTTTCCTGTCGACTGCGCCGCGCAATAAGGCGGAATTTGGCGCGCGCGGGGTCGACCTACATCGAGATTGGCAATCGCTGGCTTCGGCGCCGTGGTGATTCTGCACGAACGGAAAGAACAGGCATGAATCAATCAGGAGGAAATCATATTCACGCGTAATGCACTCGCAAATTAGTCTTCAACTATTGAGCTAATAGGAATGTAAATCACACGATGTGTGTGGCGAAGAAGCGGGTAAACTTTTAAGTGAGATTAGATCAGGATTATTTGGTCAAGAAATTGAAAAAGATCAACGTTACATTACAGGTTGGTGTCATCGCTGATTCGAAGAGAAGGGTAGAAAATAATTGAATAAAATAAATTAAAGATAAAAGTAAATAATTTATTATGTTATTTACGTACATTTTAAAAATCTGGAATAATATATTTAATTAATTTGACTCCACTGTATGTATTCTGATATATTCTTTATTAATAGTTTCAATCCTTGATTTCTGCCTTCTTACGCTGTAACAAGTAATAATGGATTAATTAATTAAATAATTTATGAGGTACGGCTATATAGAATTTAAAATAAAAGAAATAAATCATTTACAAAAACGTATATCTTACGTTTTGGCGAGAAAGTTTGTATTTGCGAGCGTTATCATCACGTTAAGTATATAAGTCACGTATCATAAATGTAACGGCATATCAAGCACATTCAAAACCATGGTACATTACCTTACACTTCCCACATAGTGCCCACAAAAACCATTACATTCCTCACACAGCATTGAAAAGGAATTTTTTACGGCTGTATCCGTTAGCCGCAACACAAAATCAGTCGGCAGAAGCTGAGGATGGAAGCTACAGCTACCGAAACTAGTCGTAAATGGAGAGTGTGACCGACATTACTCAACATATATTTTAGAGTATCAATACATACTACTTGTTTTATTACCACTAGTAGAGACATCTGTTGCTGAGTAATCCAACAGAATACGCGGGTGAAACTCACGCGCGCGGGCACTCACACACAAAACAAAAACAATTTGCCAAATATATTACTCTTAATTTTATCACAATTTCTATGTTAACTGTAGATGTGTCCATACTGGAGCAAAACTTGTAATCCATGTATGTTGGCTTTTCTGATAGATTATTAATAGTCATTTAATATTTCTTTCAGTTTCTCTCATTTTCTGGAGTATTTAACCTTCGTTATGTTTTGGAATATCCGTACACAAAATTTCTGCTTATTTTCTCCCTCACCCTTCACAAATATTTCATAAAATGTTTTTGATAATTTTAAAGATTTTCGAATTGTATTCCTAGCTTACAGTTTTAAAAATATTTGTATTTATAAAATAACATATTTTAGCAGACTATAATTATTGACAAGAAACAAGAATTATATAGTGAACTTGTTTCTTCCATTTCCTTAAATTAATTTTTAAATTTTGAAACTTCGTGAAGTGGATAACCTGTTTTTTACAATATTTTATATCAATAAACGTATGTGATACTATTTTTATTTTGTTTTAAACCTGACAGATACTTCATATTTCACAACGTATATGTCGTGTATTTTCCCCAAAAATGTACACTTTATTTTGAATGGCTCAAGACGGCCCTATTACGCTACTTGGTTAGCATAAAAAGAATTTTAGGAAAAAAAAGAATAAAGATAATACACACGTCTCTCTGAATTGCTGAAGAATATTTTGTTATTCCTTGTTGTTTCTGTGTATGAAACGAGAAATTGGGAAAAACTCCTTAAAGTTGCTCTCCAAGTTTGTTTAATCACTGAGAGGTATAATTGTTTTTTTAATATTTTTATTCTAATTGTTTTATAACACAACATTAAGAATTATGATGAACAAAAAACCATGAATTATTTTTTATCTATCAGTTAATAGTATAGTATGAACAATATTCAGGAACTCGCTTGACATGTTTGTAATACACAAAAGCATGATGGATTTATGCATCATACCTCGGAAAAAGTAAAATATATTTCTCAACTGTCGGTGACATATAGATAAAAGTGATGTAAACCATCCAACGGGAAATTTTTTTCCACGTAACCTAATCATCTACAATATTCGTGATTTAGAAAATCAGTAGTTTCGAAATAATTATTTTCTCCGTAAGATGTTATGTACTTCACAATCAATAATTATTGCAATTATTTCATTTAAATGCAATAATTATTAAATTAAATTATGCTTTTTTTTCCTTTCCAATTATGTAGAGATCTCTTCGAATCACTACGAATTGGCTCCAGCACAGTCTATTTTAAAATTTTGGCAACGACGTTCAATTTCCTCCAATTGTGTATGTGAATGAGTATGTATGTTAAGAATTTTGCTTCCCCGATAACTCATGAACAAATCAATGTTTGATTTTTTTTTCATTTATTTGTCGCCAAGAGGTTTCCTTCTCTTCTACATGTCATCACGAGGATAATATTTTATTCATCTCTTCTAATACTGAATTTTGAAATCAATGTATCGTAACCAAACTTGAGATTTGATTTTGATTGCATTGGGAATATAATGTGGACAGCTCATACCGACAAATATACACGGCGCTCCACCTCCGGTTTCTTAAAATTGAAAATGTTGAAAATATGAATATAAGTATTTTGATTGTTATTTCTGCTAATATTGTTAAATTTCATTTCCGTACGTCGTACCGGTTTTGGGATACAGCGTAATTTTATTACACAAATATGTGTTGTGTTGTAGGCGTCTATTTTACATGAGCCTACAAGGCATTTGCAAAGAGTTTAAGATGAAATATAATCTATGCAATCGGTACTTGAATGAACAGATATGATGATCAAGCGGATATAAGTTTGTAAGAATAATTATATTTAAACCGATTGATGTGTTAAAAATGTTCTCGCGTTTGATAATTATATATTAATATTTGTTTTGTGTTTTTCTGTTTTATTATGTATTTATCCCAATGTAAGTTGCATAGAGATTAGATCTTTTTGTTATGTGTTATAATTGGAAAGTTGAGTGGGGCACACTCCAGCTTTTTAAGTGGAACTCCATGAAATATTTATAATTCTATGTATTCATGCCAATTTCAGACATTAGAGTGCTTTAATTCTACTTACGTTAGTACTACCTTAACTACCGTAATTTCATGAACATATTTTATTGACGAAACGTATTTTTGAAATTTTAACCATTTTAAAAAGAATACATATTTAACTACAAAAGCTATTAAATTTATAATTTAGGAAGAAGAATAGTAAATTTTAAATAATAGTTTGCGTTGTTCGTATTTTTAAAATCGACGTATTTCCTCTTCAAATACTCGTAATGACCAGTGGACGTGAATTACGGAAGGTCCATCTCCGACGCAGAGCGCATTACCAGCACCCGCTCGGAACATCTGCCGCACGCGACGCGTGTGGGCGCGACACGCTTTGGGTCACGTGGGGTCGGATGTTGCATGGGGTTTACAGCGCGCAGAAATTAGTGCTGGCGAATATAAATAACTGCCACACTACAGACTTCTGCTCCATTTATTATTCCTCGAGTTTCGAACATACCTTGAGTTATTCGGAGTGCTCCTGTTTCACTGGAAGTGTTCGGTTTCGCTAGCTATGATGTAAGTTGAAGATTTGTTTGTTAACATCGTAAAATCATTACGATTGTTTCTCCTGAGACCGGGATTTTTTTTTCATGTCACTTTTGAGTTCAGTGTCGCTTGAACGAGTCTGTTCTTATTCATGAGAAGTGTACCTCTTCAAAAAAATCGAATTAATATAATCAGTGTTCACAAATAACACACAGAAAATAAGCTTGAAGACTCAGCTCTCGACGCCTCGTCTGCCTCGTTGATTCTGAAGCAGTGTTTTACAAGAATGAGTGGAAGAAGATCACTCCAATAAAGAATATACACCTATTGTTGAAAAATCAAGAATTAATATCATTGGCGCTTATAAAAAGCAGGATTTCATTGTCGTGAAGAAATTCAATTGTCTAGCCAATAATACATTCAAGTAAGAAATACTTCACAGTATAAAGAATGCGAATGAAAATAAATGGTTCAATATGAAATTATGCGCATAAAACAATAATATACGATACAATACGAATCCTTTCTCCTGCGTTCTCGTGAACCTAGAACGGCGGCCATAATAAAATGAAACAGATGAATCTCGTATTTTTTTTGACAGTCAAGCGACCCACCGAAGCGTTCTCAAGCGGAGAATTTCGGCGCTATTGCAAATTAGTCTTAGTGCGCCGGTCACTAGTACTCCCTGGCGGCGTAAGTTTGAACTATGCGAGCTATTACCCGCGTGAGCCCTTCTTATAGGCCATCTTCCTTCGTTCCGGGAAGGAAGGCTACTGAAGAATATTAATATATCTTCAAGGCGGGAGCTTCATTTTTGACGAACTGCGCACGCGCGTGTTGCACCTGTACGCAAAAGGTGTCCGTTCAGTCCAGGTGTACTTTCATCAGTTACCTGCAGGATCATTTCGAGACAATCAGGCGTTGCTTTCCATTGATATGTTGGCGAAATTCCATCTTAGACCTCTTGTCACTCTACCGATGCGTCTTCGGAGACATCGATTTGTCATACTTCAATGATTGCCACATTGTATAACTCTTCCTCTAAAATATTCTTATTACGTTTTCGATGTACTAGAATATATTAATACCTGCCGATTTAAATTTAGGAAACTTCGAACTATTTAGCGAGTTGAAGGAATTGCAGCTTTTGGCAGTTGATTTTATGTTAGGTTTTAATTTATTATTATTGATGAGGATAATACTGTACTTTCTTGAAATAATTTGAAAACCAGAGAAGATGAGATGTATTCTATTTTAGATATATTTAATATAGTAGAATATTTTAATAGATTTGTGCACTTCGTAATGCTTTTCTTATTATTTACTTGTATGTTTTATTAATTATTGACTTGCATCCAAATCGAAACCAATAAACTTCCCCTTGAAATTCAAGTTGTTTAAGTTCGGAACCTAGAATTCCTACAATAACATTTTGAGTAATTTGTTCCCGTTACCTATGTGAAGTTATTTAATAAGATTGTTGAGTGACGAAAATACTGTTTCATTATATATATGTGTGTGTTTATTATGTCTATCACACCCCTGCACACTTTCAATTTCTATCAGAGCGGCGCTAGACAGCACGGAGCAGCACATTAGGGAGTCAAATGACATTCTAATTACTACAAAAGGTTTGCGTAATTGGCGTATCGCACCAGTTCTGTTCATTTCATGAAATCAGAGTAGCATTCTCATAACCACTGCAAAGCGATCCAATGATCGTAATATTTCAAGAACGCAACTGCGTGTTAATTACGCGTGCACTGAAAGAGAGGAACCACGTAGTAAATTAAAGCGTTGAATGTGATTTAGTGGGTAAATGTAATTTTCGCGTACATTTTTTCTTGACCTGCATTGTTAATTTCCTATACTTTATCATTTGCACCGTATTTCGAAACTGCCTTCAAAAGTTTCCGCATTTGCGGCGGACCATTTGTCTTGTGGATGACACCATTTACGCATCCTCTCGTTGCTAGAGCTCTTCCAAAGCTCTACTCGAAACTTGGTCTGGTCCCAATCCTTTTTCACCTCCCCGATTCAACATATCCTTTGAAATATATCATTCATGTTTATTATTATTTGTTTACAGCAACATTAACATATCATTTGCACTTAACAATCACAAAATATAATTTTTCACCAAGTATGTTGGAGTATTAGCGAAAAGTGTAACTACGAACATTATATCCGTATAATTCCAAGAAATATTCCTTATGTAATTTTTCTGTGTATTTCTCAGTATATGTTTTTCTATCCTTACGTAATGTAATTGACATTGTAACGTTAATTTCATTTACATTTTTAAACATCAAAATTTAACTTATAATATTGTTTCTTATAATACGTAGTAATTCTTATGAAATCATGGCAATCCTGAGAAAGATTAATTTTAGTTCCAGTAGTAAATAAATAAATAATAACCTACGATCTTTCATGGACGAATAAAATTTATTGAAAGGTCGTAAGTTATGAATTATTTATTTAATTAGGTTATGTAATGGATGTTAATAGTAGTAGAATTACTTTCAGTATTTTGTGTTGGAAACTAAATTGCAATTTTCATTTTATCTTTCATAGTTCTTTATCTTATAATTTGTAATTATTTTCGTTGTTGTCATCGGATGGAATTTTAAATGTGTATTGTTTTTAGAATCTTAGTCTTATAATTTTACTCTTGACATAAATATACATTTCCGCACGAAAACGATTTCTTTTTCATTTTTCTTTTCTGTTTCCTTTTACCTGTTTTTTTTTCTTTTTTTTCAAAATTTTCCCACGTATAGGTTTACTGTTCCCAATAGTGTATATGATAAAATGTCTTGCGAACTGCATAATGTTTCGAGCTAGTCGTCTCTGAAGTTAATGCAGTTACATTGCCCTAAACTCTGAAAGAAGCTTTATTTTGCTTGGCTTAATTCCAGTGTTCTTCCCACTGTTTCCCCCTGACACATTTCCTCCCCTTTCTTCCGTTCATTTTCCATCCGTAGCTCTGCGACCCTTCGAGGTAGTTCGTCTTCTCTCCGCCTAGTCGTCGCTGCGCTGCAGTCGCTCGTAATTAGGAGTGNAGTTCGTCTTCTCTCCGCCTAGTCGTCGCTGCGCTGCAGTCGCTCGTAATTAGGAGTGTCGTTGATCGCGGTCACAGTGGGAGAACACCCCATCACCCTCCCCATTAATTCCCACTCTCCTGTCGGGGCTTCCGCCCATCTGCTCTCCCCCTTCCTCTCCAATTCTCATCCCTTAACTGCGAGCGCTCTTCGCTGACGTGAAGTGGCGCTGTTTTAAATAACCTGCCAATCGACCAGGAATCTCATAAGTTGCGGAGACACGGCAGGAACTTCGCTTTCTCTTGTTAATGGTTTCTTCATTCATTATTACTTGCGAATCCAATATATTTTCATTCTCTTCAGATTTTTTTACATCCTTGTAATTACTGAGAGATTTGTGCGAATATGAGTCATTTTAATGCGAATATTTGCGAGGGTCTTGTGCAGAAGCGTAACCAATAGTCTAGAGGCAGTGCTGCATCGGAGAGGGAGAATGGAATAGTTTCCGTAACCGGGTGCGGCTTCACTTCTTGGCGTGTTTTCTATTCATAACATCTTCCGGTCTTCTGCCAGAATTCAAGCGTATTTCCATTCCCTGCTCAATCTTCACATTACCCAATTTCCTAATATCTTTATTCTTCGAATTGCAACGTTATGAAAGAGAGAGTGGAAATTTCAATATTTTCTCTCAGTAATCATGTATTTAAAAACTTAAAACTTTCTATAATTATTACATTGCAATTTATTGTCATTTAGGAAATGTTAAATGTTTAATCCGAAATATAATTATTTATTTTTAGAACTATATTTGTCAAGTCCCTTTGCGTTATGAAATCAGATTATAATTTTTGTTGTAACCAGAGGTATGTTCAATTTTTCGTAATTTTAGTAATTCTTCTTCAATTTACATTTTTGATGACGTATCGAGGAATCAAACAAATTTGTCATTATATCCTTTGCATGTGATTCCTCCCATAAACGTTAGTCCACGGCGAAAAATTGGGTTTCCCTATACTAACAAGAAGTAATTTTGACCCTGTTGTTGAATATGTTTTGCAACTACGAGTACTTTCTACAATTTCCTCAGATTCAAATTAAGTACAAAGTAATGATAGATTTTAAAAAGATTACAATAAGAGGAGATCTGTGTAATTTTATAAAACGTTTTTTAGCACTAAAGAAATCTTGAGACCAATGACATCATCTGAAAAGAATTTTTTGGTATTAAGCCATTGATGGAAACATATGCGGCTAAATGCCATAGCTCGTAACTTATCTACATATCTAGTAGTTCATCCTATATACACACCTTTTTTGTAGTAGCCATCAATTTAGTTTCTTATGTAAACGAAGGGAGTTGGCTCCATGCAGTTAGTGACCCAGTAATGGGATTCTGCCGCGTATTTTCAGTGTTACTTTCATAGTATTCTCTTGATTTCGGAGAAACCTAATTTAGAACAACCATATGCTGAAAAACGAAATGATGTGTATCGGTTAAAATTCGGTAACATTTAATTTTTGAAATTCAGTATTAGACTGAAATTAAGTTTTATATCCAACGCTGATGCCTGATCGTCAATGGATGTACAGTTTTCAATAAAACTAAAAACATT
>NNCF01133640.1:0-14306 GCA_002313205.1 Laupala kohalensis
TTTTGAATCCGCCTCTGCCTTAGGGCCCTTGATTGGAATTGATGGGATGGTCCCTTGCTTGCTTCCGGAGAGTAAATTAGTTATTTTCCCTCCACGTGGGCAAACGCAGTTTGTACTGTTTTTTGACAATAAATTTGACAATAAATTTATTTATTTATTTATAAACAGAAATATCAGCATACAACCATCCAGCCTTCTCAACCTTCCTCTCAGAGGTCAACACTTCCTTCATTGGAACATGATTGCGTAACTCTTACACATTGAGGCGATATCAAGAATATTTCTCATTCCTTCAAATACATTAAAATATTTTAGTACCCTCGAACGGGGTTCCTCTCGGGTTGGACTCACATGTATAATTCATGGGGCCGATTTTCTATTAGAAGAGGTTTTTCATAATATGTTTGTGTTTCCATGTTTCTCTATTACTAGATGGTTTGTCATTCAAGGTTAAATATAAGTACTTAATTCAATAATTAGTAGTGCTTATATGTCATCAAATCAAATCAAAAATAAATTGAAGCTTGATGTATTAACTCGATGTTTTAATTATAAACCCTTTCTTCAATATTCATAGACTATTTTTCAGGCACTTAAAAGTTAGTGCTTTGGAATATTGTTATCAAGAAATTGGATTTTTTAGTCATATAAACTTGTCTAGAAAATTTAAGTAGCACGCTTCGATTAAAATTGCAAAAAGGTAAATTTTTCAATTTTATTTTCATGTTAGGGCAATTATTAACGTTTTTTGTTTAAACGAATTTTTGCCCACTCGGTCAAAGCCAATGTCTCAGGAATTAATGATGCACTCAAATTTGAGTTCAAGAGAGAGGAACAGTCCCAGTCATATATAGCACTTGTACTTAATTTTTCAAAAACAGCATCTTCAGTGCAATCATTCATCACTAATTTTGTTCTTGTCCTTGAAATATTAAATGTTTCTGTACCTTCCAAATGTGAATAAAATTTTTGCATCTTTAATCAGATAAAATGTTTTGCATCTATCTCTTTCCCCTGTCGCACAAAAATTTTAAAATCTCGAAAGTAAGGTGTTACCGTATATTAATTAACACTTAGGTGACCTAAACTTACAATTTACTTCAGAATCTTAATTTTTTTAGGTTAGGATGTTTTTTGGACGCACTATGCCCAAGACTATATTCTTTTGTTATGACACTCCTAACATATTAGTCTGTATCCACCCCTGGCCCAGCAGTGGTATATTTCATTTTCTAAAAGTTGTTAACGAGACAAGCTTTTGTGTGTATTGTTCGAAAAGTGTTAATATTAACGTGAGAAGAAACTAAAAACATTATATTTTAAAATTAATTAATCGATGTTTGAGACAAAATGTATAAAAATTAATTTTGTAAAACTGTCATGCTATAAAATATGACAATAGACCATTTTGATCCAAGTGAACAGTGTAATGCAACTAAAGAAAATAGTTGATAGTTCGGAATAGTTGATATTTAAATATTTAACAATGTTTTAATATTAATATTATAATCCGAATAAATAATCAGAAAATACGCGTATAAATTTTCATATAAAATAATTTCTGAAATCTACCTAAAATCCAAAATTGACACATTTTGATCATCGGATCAATTGCAGGAGTTAATTTACCTCGTATGTTTCCCAGAAACAGAGAGTATTCAAACGCAGGATTACAGATCCCAAAATAATCGTTTTAATTACATTCAACTTTTATTCAAACAAATTACTTTATACTATTATTGAAATACGGGATTAATTGTACACAATTAATATCACCCTAATGAATAATATTCAATAGGTAAATAACGCCAATGAAATATAAAAATGTAAACTGAGATTCATTTCATGCCTATTCAATTTTAAAACCTACAATAGGTTTAAAATCAGTCACTGGTGGGTGGAAACAGTGGAACATTTGTACATTAATCCGACGTCGAAATTCCGATATATTTTCACCTACTCATTTCAGTAGAAGTGAGTTTTTTCAGTGCATTTGATTATAACAATGTGCACTTCGTCTAACTCTAATTTGAAATTTGTGAGGTTGTTAAATGTATTATATTATACTGTCAAAAATATTTATTTTATTAATTGTATTTTTTTGTTCGTAGAAGTCTCACGACGATGAAACAGACGTTTCAGATATTGAGGACGTTTTGTAATTTTCTGTATACGGCGCTACTGTAGACAATTACAAGCCATTTCGTGTACCCCATTGAACGGGACGAAAGCAATTCATCGCGACTGCGGCATTATTGTTCGACTGGAGAGAGCCAGTTCGATGGTTGGAGCGTGCCGCTATCCAACGTATGTGTCCATCACGGTCTCCTCCTTCCATTGCAATTTTTTGCCGACTGCGACGCAACGCATCACACGCATCGACACACCTCCCTCGCACGCACCCCCAGCTCATTAGGTGGAGGGCAGCGATCACATATGAAGGAGGCTCTATCAAGCGGACAACGCAACCATGTCCCAAACAGCCACATGAATCGACGGCAATGGGCCGCACTTAAACGAACGCGTTGTCCTACACTCGACCAGAGAGCAAAAGGACTGCTCTGTGACGAGTAATACAACTCTCGCGAAGGAAAATCGACTTGCCCAGTGAACCCGGTGTAGTTTTTATCTCGCTTTCACAGCAAAAGAACGCGAACTAGGATTGAAATTGAGCAAAAGTGATTGGATACTCAAATAAATTTAGAGCGTTAATAATAATAAAGAATGAATCCTTGCATATATTTCCTCCTTGAACCGATACGTGGAGTAGATACGAGATAACTTTCGACCGGGTGAAAATGGAGACGAGGCGGGAATCGAACATGGAACTTCTGCTTTGATCTCAGGGGTGTTAACCACTACACCACCCGTTCGCTTTCACAATTCTAAACCATTTCCACCCGCGTCAAACCCCGTAAGACGTGACACACAACTCCATACAGGAGATAACTGAACCCAGATGGCATACCATGCTGTGAGCACTTAGGTACCAGTTCAACACGTTGCAACGTGTTAAGATTGGTTATGTATAGATGTGTAACTTTCGACCGCGTGAATACCCCTGTGATCAAAGCTGTAACCCCGGGTTCGATTCCCGGCTCGTCACCATTTCTACCTGACTGGAAGTTATCACAAGAATAAAGCCTTATTATATCACGAAATGAAATCATATGAGTTTCTGAAGTTTAATTGTCCTTTTATCTGCGAGCTTTTGAAGTTAGGAAGATCTATATTCCCATTTCGGTTTGAATAAACGAGGAAAAGATTGGCAGTTATTTGGCTCCATACTTGCAAGTTTCATTTCCGAGAATCAGGTAGCGGAACAAATAAAAATATCTACAACAATGCAACAATGCCAATTGGAATGTAATTAAACAAAATGTGATCTGAATACTTACGAAAATCCTCTGCACACATATTTCCATAGGGTAATAAAAAGTATGCTCCCCTGTTGAAAACGAATGATGGTTCAATGTTTTGCTATGAACTAACCAAACACATTGAAAACATTTACATCCACACCAATGCCAAACTTATATCTTTTGATGTCACAAATTTATTTCCAAATGTTCCCACAAATGAAGTCAAAATTATTATGAACGATTTAATTTACAAACCCTGTTGTCCTCCTGGTATCCGTTCAGACGTCTTCAATCTTTTGTCATTTTCTTTAGATATAAATTATTTGTTCTTTAGCCAAACCTCGTACAAACAAAACTTCGGTTTACCCATGTGCTCCTCCCTCTCTCCCCTTTTTGCATGTGTTTTTAAGGACAATGTAGAACGTAACATTTTAAACTCAAAGCGTCCTCTATTAACCAACGTAATGTATTGGTACAGATATGTTGATGACATCATCGTACTATGGGGTAGTACACTTTGACAGCTTGATAGTTTTAAAGATTTACTCAATTCCGTACACTCCACTATTAATTTCACTATGGAAATTGAAAAAGAAAAATCTCTGAACTTTTTAGAAATTAACATAAAAATTATTGACAATCAACATATTTTAGACATGTATTGGAATCCAACACTCACTGACACAGTCATACACAACACATCTGCTCATCCTACTTCCCACAAACATTCAACCATCCACTCAATGATCCACAGAGCTCTTCAAATTCCAATGTCTAAAGAAAACTTCACAAAGGAAGGTAATACTATAAAACACATAGCCTATGTCAATGGATACCCAACGTAGTTGATTGACAACATACTACACAAAAAACTATCAAAATTAAACACTTCACACATCACTTCTTCACCCGCACTCCTCAAATCCACATTCAAACATGTATTTATCACTTGTTTAGGACAAATTACCAACAAAATTGCCAACACTTTCTTCCTTGGTGTTCCGACTTTTGGGGGGTGTTACATTATGAGACAAGTGAGTCACTTCTGGAACTCAAACTCTTTGTGCGAAAGTGACATATCTTCAATAATGAGCATTTGTGAACAACGACGCCTCATTTCTCAATTATTCTGGCTGCGCTTCCCGCCAGAATTCATGCAACCGTCACGACGTCCTGTCTGGCCATTGGCGCGTCAACTCACGCTACAGCGTGAGTTTATGCACAGCCAGCCAGGCCATGTGCTGGCGCTGCTAGCTAGACGTCTGACGACCACTCGCCCGCTGCATTCCAGAGAAGTCGGACAGATACTCACCTGCTGCATTCGCCAGACGTCACATGCCACTCGCTCACAGGTGGCAGAGGAGTCATCTTTCGCTCTCAGAGGTAGAGCAGTAGACCACTCGCTCTCTGGACTCGCTGCAGCACACTCGCTCTCTGGACGGCATTCATCCACTCGCCCTCTGGACGGACTCGCAGCGTGCCACTCGCTCTCAGGCTGTAGAGCAGTCAGCAACCTCCCGCACTCGCTCTCGGCACTCACCTCACCCGAGCAGTCGCCATAGGGCTGCCACGCCATCGACACATCTCATCATCCCGGCGAGCTACCCAACATGGCTATTCATCACTAGCCGCACCATGTCGGCTCGTTGCGAGGAGCACTCAAGTACAGGGCATTCATTCTCTTCGCTCTCCAACTTTATTTCAAATACGTCATCTCGGCTGGCTTTCCAGGATCATCTCATCTCATCACGATCTATTACGGAAAATCAGTATTGAATCATTTTTCTCCTTTACCTTCATAGCATGTTTTATTAAACAGTTATTTGATGGCAATCACTATTTATCTTACACCTCCATCCTTTCTCCATTCTTCACTGTAACCAGCAGTTGGTCCTTCGAACCGAATCACCCCCATGTGCAGGTGACTACAATAAATCTATCTGCACATATCTTTGGTCTTCTTGGAGCAGGATACCGATGTGCAGCTATTTTTTTCTACGGGAAAAAATTGTTTGCACACTTGGGTTACCAGACATTTTTCAAAACAGACAAGTATCCAAAACAAAATGTTATACCCAACAGACACCATCCAGAAAAAAAGGAGTATATCTCCTATCACGCAAAGATTGCGGTGACAAATTTGTGGGAACAACCGATAGAAAATTTAAAATCAGAATCAAAGAACACATTCACACTTTACACAACAGTAGCAATCAATCACATTTTGCCAACCACCTACGCCTTTTCACCCACTCCAACATTGATCCACATCCTTGAAATTGACGACACTTTCAGAAAGGGATTAGACTTAGAAAATTTCTACGTTTATAAATTATTAATATAGAATGTCTCTCTTTGCAATAAACGTGTAGGAAACCTTTCTCCTCTCTTATCCCTTCTCCTGGAATAACCAATTACTCGTAGGACTTTCCCGGTCAATGCTCTAACTAAGCCCCTCCCCCGACCCTACTTACTTGTAGTTCTTAAATAGCATCCCCTCGAAGTCTTCGGCACATTTGCCCTTCGAAACTTGGCATTGTCAGGTACGTTCATCTTATTTATATTTTCATTATAGTTTTAGCTCTTATCTCTATTCGTTGATTCATTCATTAATTCTGTTGCTCTGTTTTCAGTACATTTGTAAAAACTTTGTTATATTATTTATTATTTTCAAATCAAATAATTTAACTATCTTAACAATTAATTATTGTACTTTACATCCTTAACACATTGTTTATATAGTTATGTCATTTTATTTTAGACTGAAGATTCCAGCTTAGCTGGCGAAAGTACTTTCATTAGAAAAAAAAATCTACAGTAGACAACACCAAATGTGTCATTTATTCATTTGTAAATAATGAAATTTAAATTTTCATTCTCTACAATGTCCACACTTAAAATCAATTATTAGATTGTTTAAATTGAAGTATTGATTAATAACTAACATAACCAGTATTTTATGTAGACTTAATGTTAATGTTAATTATTTTTTAACATTTTGACCAAAATTTCATCAATTATTAGGTGCATATTAATTGCAAAAATACTAGAATATAGTATTAACATGGGTTTCTTTACAACTATTTTAAATATTTATGTTGCGGTGGTCGTTAATTTATTCTAATATTTACAAAATTAGAACTATACACCTGATAATATCCTGATGGAAGCGTTGTGAAAAAAAATTAACATTAACATTAAATCTGCTCAAAAGGCCGGTCAATATTTACTTAATGATAATAGTAGACGGAAGTACTAAAGTACGGAATAGTGTAACTCGTCAAATGAGCTATTTGTTCTGTATACAATAACTGGAAGCTAGATAAATATGTGACGATCTTTTGCTGAAGAAGTCTGGGCAGCCAATGAGGGCACCCGTATCGTTCTGTGACCGACCAATGGGAGTCTACACGCGTTCAAAAGATTTGAACAGTTCACTATCAATGCGTGGAATTCCAGAATTAAATATTTTGCTGTTTAATTTGTGCGTTGTCAGACTTCTCAATAGCACTACAGCATACTAAAGAATGGTAGGACTCGTTTCATACATACAGTACACACGTGGAACATAATCTTAAATTACAAATCTCATGCTTTGTGTAGTGATTTATAATTTAAAATGAATTGCATAACACGAAAAACACAAAGGATCATAAAATCTATTCCTGGGTGAATAAAGAAAAACTTGCAAATATGTGCTGTGAGGTGCTGTTTTTATTACAACAGATTACAACATTCCAATTAAACTCAGGCATACTCAAATAAACTGCGACGAAGGAAAATAACATCAGGAATATCCCCCCTATTCCTATAGATGATGAAAAGAATCAAATATTTTTAATGAAAATTTGCTGTAAGCAAAATATTTTACGTAACTTTGTTTTACTTCGATACTGATTAACAGAAGATAACGGGATCGCCGATAATTACTACTACAGGCCGTCATAAGTGTATTTCAGGGATAGTGCATACTCACGACGCTAGTGTTATGTATCTAGAATATTCCGACTTATTCCATATAATTAATTATTTCATATAATTAATAAAAATGTTATCAATTTTTAAAAAATTTCATCTCACAAAAATGTATTTTATGAAATGTTTTCAGACATCTTCAAGAATACGACCAACTTGTGACTTACTTTCCTGATTCACATAAAAATAATTCAAGAGAAAGACAATTCAATTAAGTTCACATTAACTTTTTCTCTGTAAAGACTCGGAAGTGCAACTCGTTTAACGTTCCATATCGGAGTAGTAAAGCAAAGCGAATTCCTTTCCAGCAGAGGACGTGTACCTCGTGCCAAGGAGTTGCTTTCGCGATGCACCCCTTACTCCACTCACCCGGTCGAGCATCACCCCCGAGAGGTGCGTCCTTTCATAAAGATATTTGCTCAAGCATCTTGTTGCCGGAAGAGGGCCGAGGGAGTGCTGTCAGAGGCACCTGCACCAATGAACACAAAAATCACCACCGAGCCAAAAGGGGAACGTGCGCTAGGATTTCGAAATGAACACGCATGATAGAGAAAAAATGATTTGCAAAATACTACCCAATAGAGGGAACCTATAAATAAGTTTATTTACATCTGTCGCTGATGCTATTATTTAACGGAACAGAATGACTACACATGAATTTTCCATCCTGAACTTTTATGATAGTCACTTTTTCCTTAAACTTTTCAGCAATATCTTGACTACCAATTACATAAGATTATTCATTTATCGCCAACAAAATCCCAAATTTTCTTTGGAATGTTTCCGATAACTCAGAAAACGATGTGATTTTCCAAAAATTTGCTCATAGATTTTACCAAATATTTACAATCTTAAATTTAATAATTACAGCACTTACGGATAACAAAATTTGAAAACCGGTTTTTATTTCTAAATTTCATATCTATCTAAAATTAAGACATCGTTGAAGCGTTGAAGTTCTATTTATTCGAACTCGCGACAAGTAAACAATTTGTCTGTTCGATGAAATTCAATTGAAAAGATTCGAACTCGTTAAAACCGATATTCAATAAATACCCTGAAAGCGCATGGTGACAGCCCTCTCCGTTCACGAGCTGTAGATCAATACACAATCTGTTACATCATTCTGAATCAAGGCACTTATGAATCAGTCTACCTACAACATTCCATTATTCCTCGGAATTTCAATGTTACGCCGATTTTGCGAGTTAGCTTTAATGGGTTCATTCATTATCGTCGTAGGGTGCTATATTTTATAAAATACATACCCATGACTGGAGATTTGCGAGAAAAAATCGTGCAATTCGCATTCACTGGAGTGTCCTTTTTTGTGGATCCAAATTTAATTAATTTGATGTTCGAAAATATAATATTTAGAGAATGCAGGATTCGTTGTCGTGATATCCTTCGTTATGACATACAGTTCATTTTAGTTTCACCATTTTAAAACGAGTCAGAAAATGCGACAATATATATCTGGTAAATGTTGGTTAATATGTAAATTGAAAATTATAAATTTTTCATCAACTTCACGTAGAACACAATTAGGAATAATTCATGTAACAATTTCCTTATTAAAGGTAGGGTTTAAAACGTATGTTGAACATGGATTTCACTTCAAATGCACACTTCATTAATTGACAATAGAAAATACAATCATTCATGCATTCCCTACATTTGACTGCGAAATTGCGCAACATTTATTTTAGGTTTCTCTTGAGGGAAATATGTTTTAAGTCGGAATACTTCTTACCATTCGCGAAATATTTGCAAAAGATTTTGCTCGGTAAATTTGTGTTCTACGCTGTAACACAAGAATACATGCTAGGAGATCCTTTGACAAGTTAGTGCCGGCAGCTTGTAAGATAAAAAAAGACTTTTACATCCAACTAAGGTAAAATATTTATCAGTAGGAAATGAAAAAATAAATAAAACCAACAGTTCTGTTTTCAGGAGATATTTTTCTGTGGCATTTAGAGAAGAAATGCCGAAACAGTATGCCGCGCAGCGCGTGAAGACAAAGTTTGAGTCACGTCATAAACATCGCCATGACGACTAAGCCTGTTTCGAAACTGCTTGGAGGTAGCTTTCTCAGCGCAACAAAGGTTTCGCTCGACGAAGGAGGGTGCA
Organism: Laupala kohalensis; assembly: GCA_002313205.1. Classification (NCBI taxonomy): domain Eukaryota; kingdom Metazoa; phylum Arthropoda; class Insecta; order Orthoptera; family Trigonidiidae; genus Laupala; species Laupala kohalensis. The sequence continues at coordinate 9,468 of NNCF01133640.1, forward strand.
GCAGTGGGCCTGACGGGGAGGGAGTGGCGGGGACTCGCAATCTTTCCCTTTTCCTCTCCCCGCTACCCGCAGCCGCCCACGCTCCAGAGACGTCCGCGTTAAAGACACGAGGGATAGAACGGGAAAAGCGCTTCTACTTTCGACACATGCGAGGGAAGAGAGCGACAGGTGACTAGAGAGCCGTCTATCCTCTCACACCCTTCCTCCATTTTCAACAAATCCCCTTCCTTTAATCTCCACATATCCTTCATCCAGTTATTGTTGAGTATCCAGACCTATTCACACTATTTGAAATATACCCACTAAAATGAAAGGGGGAAGTATATTATCAACTGATTCAGATGTATTAATCATTCCATTAATTAACCCAAGAAAAATATGCAATTGGTATTACCTATATATAATGTCTTACCTGTCGTGTTAACACATTTAAGACCTCGCTAGTTCAATAGTCTGTTCAAAAGCATCACACAACTTCTTTCGTTGTGAAAAATTAAAACGTAGCTCCCCAGTTCAATTATTCGTTGATTATATTCTAAAATAAAGAACAAACATACACGTCTTATGACGTATCTCTTGTCTAAAACTGTCTGCAATATTATACCATTTAAAAATTATTCGATAGGGCAGCGTCACAAACCAATATTAGGGAAGGAATGCTGTTAAGACAGTAGACGTGCCAACAAATTGTTCATTACGTCTACAACAGAAAAACACTCAAATATTTGCAAATCTGATATCTACCAGTTATATGTTCACCTAACCATACTTAGTTTTAAATATAATTGGACTTAACTTTTTCTAGTCTAAGTCACTAGTATGGAGAGAATTGATTTCACTTGAGAGTGACTGCGTTTGGTAAAAGAAGCTACGTCCTCATTACCAATAAGTCATTTCCACACATGGAGAACAGGAGAAGTCTGACATTATTTCTCTTACAAAAAAGGATAAAAATACTTCGTAATACCACCATACAAATTTAAGTGAAAAATAAAGGAATATGGGATTTGCCAACAGAACTGTTTGTGGATGAAAGGTGTACCTCAGAGAATGAATTATGATTAAAAACGATTCACAATGTCTTAAATTTTGTTTTGCTTCGCTAAAATATCAACATTTACTATGACAAAAAATTCATTTCAAATTTAAACAAGATTTAGACCAAACCTAATATTGTTAAGAATACTACTCGTCCCTATGATGGACTGTAGCCAATATTTATTGAGATCGTTTCTCAGATCATAAAGTTTTAAACCGTGGTTGACGGTTAAGTTCCTTTGTCGTTAAGTTCCTTTTTTATATTTAAGTATATCTTGGATGTGGGTATCATTGTTGAGACTCGTTAAGTTTGTCAGCAATGGAGGTTTATTATTGGTCGTAACACTTGGTTTTCAGTAACTCGTAGTGGTTACACACTTATTTCCATGTCAACTCTTGCAAGCAATTATAAATTTATCCAATCCCAAAAAATAAATGTGCACTTTAGTAGAGTGTCCCTATTTAAATCACTACGCTTTTTTAAGGGTTCTAATGACCTTGTTGTTGGCGAGCCCTAAAGCTCGAACTAAAAAAGAACAACTACACTTTAATAAGACCAACTTCCAATACCAGTCATAAAGTAAAAATAGAAAACCCTTCAAAAACAAAAAGATCAATAATTATCACAATAATGAACATGTGCACGAAGGTTTAGAAAAACAGTTTAGAAATTCACAAAACCTTGACATCTCCTTATTTGGGTCACCCACCTCACAACAACTCCGACCTGGATGTCACTGCCTCGAGCACTCACTTATCTTCGATCAACCTTCGCCCTGTCGGACACCTCGCGTTCACTGGGAGCAGCAAACATTGTTCCCCTCTTACCAATAATCACTTCCCCTTACAAATCCTTTGGCGATTCGGGCCGAAGGTTTAATTGGAAATCTAGGCTACTATGTGGCAGGGATCGCAAGCATCGATTTCTGCCTTCGGCACATTTTTATCCTTCTTTCAATCCGTAATCGATTTAGTGGCATGGAAAAGGTGACTCCTATCAGCTACCATTGCCCTCAGCTCGCAAGTCGGACGTGAAAGAATTTCAACAGGAAAGAAACTTTCTGAGATGGTCCTTGTGCAATATCCAGATGGGCTCTAATGACCTCGATGTTGACGAGCCCTAAAGCCCCCCCCCCCCAAAAAAAAAAATGCAATATCCAGGTGTCGCGATAACTTAACATTATGGGCACGGCACTATCCAAGAAGCTAGTACTTTCCGAATTTATTATCCAACAGTCAAATATAATTATGAGAAGTAAATTTATGTGGTACGAAACCCTACTTAGTATATAAATATAACAAAAAATAAAAAATGGGAATAGTTGTACATTAACACTAAAATAATGAGTGATTCCTTGAAAAGTAGTACGTCACAGACGTGAATAAAACGTACACGAAAAATACGAATCACAGAACCTTACGTAATCAGCTTCAAGCAATGAAAAATATTCCAAATATTTTTGATATTTCTGTTATGGCGTGGATGGCGGAAACACAATAAAAAGTTTTTGACATTGAGGGAGAAAGTTACACAGCTCCAGCATTGTTAACCTAATGATGACATATTATGTCGCCAGAGCGTACGCTTCCCATGAATAAAGAAATTGGAGACAACTTTGTGTCAAAACTTTTGATTAATCACTTATATCTTTTTGTTTGCATGATTTGAAATGTATTCAAAATTTACACAATGTCCTTCCACAACATTCTCTCACATATGAGTGGTTTTATTTGGAAGTAGGTTTGTTCGTGATAAGGAATCCATTTTAACAGATTATCCAGGATGCGAAGTTACTAGAAAAGCTGCTCCATAATTTCACATCAGCAGGGAAAGTGACCCAGTTTCAAGTGGTTGTGTGTTAGAGGATTTTTTGTCTCCTCAATGAAGTTCGTTTGTTTTCTGAACCCTGAGTGGGTTCGCTTTTCTCTCGACTTCCAGTTCAATCTAAATGAGCGAAGATATATGATATGTGGAAGTGGGACGCCTCGCGTGTTGCTTGCGCATATCGCATTCAGCGTTTTCGAGTTCTTTCAGAGAAGGTGGGACTAATGGACCAACGTAGGTCCCAAAGTTCTATGTTCACTCTTCCTCAGCAAAATACGAGAGTTTCGAATTTACACTGCTGCGCTTTCACTTAACTCATTATTCTTCAGAATAGAAGGAGAAGAATGATATATTGGATTGTGAGATCCTTTTGTTATTTTATTTCAACCTTTCACTTTGGGAGTTGTTTTCGATTTTATTTATATTTACTTTTATCTAATTTATGAACACTTCCGATTAATATTGTGTATGATTCTTCAATCGACGGATAGGATGTCCTCTGAATTATTGAGCGATGCTCGTCAAGAATTCTTACTCATTTCATTCTCACCATGGACCATTAGCAGCCCTTAAAAAAATTGTTACTCTGAAATTGTTCAGTTTCGGCACTTGAATCTCGAGAAAAATCTTAAGTGTACAGCAATTCAACCTTTCCCTTCTGGAAGATCAGTTCATTGGCGGAAGCGACGGAACACATTTACGGCAGCGAAGCCCAGGGAGTGTTGGCGATACGCTTCTTCGTTCACGACGCTGCAACACGCCAATTCAGTCTCCTACTCCATTGCCTCTTTTTCTTTGCTTAAATACGTTTAGTGAAATTGCTAGCAGGGGAGATATGCGACAACATTTGCAGAGTTCGTAATGAACTTTTCTATTTGCTCAGGCTTCGCACTTCACGAATTTTACCACGCTGTCCCCTCCCCTCTTCTTAAATAGAAGTCGTCTTCTTACACTCCTGAGTTTTCCGTTCCCTCTTCAGAGTTTTAGCACCGTAGCTGTCCATGTTACACACTTCCCAGAATCAAGTATAATAATTTACGGAGTCGATAAAAATTATTTTTCTTTATATTTATAATATTCAGCAACTCAAATCAAAGTACTTTTCAGATAGATTGTAAAAAGGCTCACCAAAAAAGAACTTGTAATTATTTATGAAACCTAAAATGTGGCTACAATGAGAGCTATTTTCAAGATAAAAATACAACGCTTCAAATAGAAAGAAAAAAAAATCTAGGAATGTACTGATTTCGATCCTCAACTGTCGATTCCTCTCGGTATCATTGTTCGATATTTTTCAGCTATGACGCTCGATCTGATTCCACGACCCAGAATGTAATCCTTAATATATTCTTTGATTGATTACATTTTATAATACAATTTAATTTTTGTGTTTGGAGACATGCTAAAAAGAATTGGCGATTATGTTCACGAGAATAAACTCTGAAGATATCGATCGATGTTTTGTTAGGCTAATATGTTCTATACTATTGCTGAAACCCAGTGGGGGAAAATGGCGAACGGTACCCGACAATCGGAGGTCAAAACAAATGTTGGATAAACGAGAATAGGAAAGAAATAATACGATAGATTTTACGACACGTATTTTTATTTTCAAATTGAATTCATTGAATTAAAATAAATGCTGACGAACACTTAAATAAAAATGAATTTGACATGAAAAGTTTTTAGATACTGCGAAATTTTACTGACAATGTAAAAAAGTACTGGTGTCACAATGGACATTTTCTTAAAAAACTGAGTATTGAGGTTGAATACAGAAACTAGTTTTAAGAGATCGGATCCGAATTTGGAATTGAGGTAAAAATATCTAATCGTAATGGAGAACTGTTGAAATCGACACACCACATAAAACTGTCAATTTGTTAAAACTTCTCTCATGCCCTCATATAAATATATAAATATATAAATATATATATATATATATATATATATATATATATATATATATATATATA
>NNCF01133640.1:14328-37849 GCA_002313205.1 Laupala kohalensis
GTAAGTTTTTAATTATTTATTTCATTACATTATATAATGGACGTTAATTGTAGTCAAATTTGTAACTCTCAAAATATTGCAACATTTATGAAATTTTACCTAGGAGTTCACACAATTTTACATTAAATCTCCCGTAACGTCTTCAATCTAGTTCTAAAAATGTTTCATGTGTGTGCAAAATAATTGTAAATCAAGGAGACAACGCGGAGGTAGAGTCGCCAGCGTGACCATCCCCGCTTCCCCCCCCCTGCTCCCTTCCGGCTGTCTCACACCACAACTCCACTCCCCGCTACCCGTGGAGACGCCAGACTCAGGGCAACGCGGGAATAACGAACCGCATTCTCTGGAGCCACTAATTAGAAGTGCGTGCGCACCCCGCGGCTCAGGTTCCGAGAGGCGTTGAGCGCAGGGCAGTGTCAGAAGATGGCGGGCACAAGTTGGCGAAGGAGGGGACCGCGTTCCCCGGGGCAATGCAGAATGCCAGAGACAACTGGAAGCGCGAGCGCTTTGAACGTGGTCATACAAACTATTTGCTCTTGCACAGCAAACACCCTCAATGTTATTTCAAGAATAAGAATCAGGTGACTATTCTTTAGGGTGACTTACGTTTGCAATTACTTTATATTCAAAATTAACATTTGTAGAATGTTATTTTGGACATTAATGGAGGTTGCATTTAATTGCGCTTCTTTTTTTTATATTAGCATTCTAAGTAAATTTTACGTAGTTTTTTATTGAAAATAACTAAGTTTACTAATTCGACATTTCACTTAACTGGTAACGTATTTTTATGTAGATTGCATGACGTCTTAGTATATGACAGAAATAATTGTCATCTTATTTTGGCGTTCAGACTTTGAACGATTTCGACAATTTAGACATCTTTAAATTCGAAGATAATAATATTAGGATTGCGTACGTTTTATACGTCAATGTAGTAAAAGACTCAACCAATAAGTTCTTTGCATTGAAATGTCAGAATATAAAATAACTTTTCTCTGAACGTTTTGAGCGGAAACTATTAACCAGAAGTACTACTTCACTAGAAGGAACGAATCAAATAAGAAGTTATTTAAAGCTTTTTACTACAAAATGCCAAAGCGATATATTTTAAGTACTTTCAGTCTCTACTATATTTTTCTTTTTCGAAATAATGTGTTTTCAGTCATGAATATAGAAGATAGTTGAGAAATAGTGGCTAACATTAATTTTTTGAACTGAGAGTACTAAAATTTGCATTTCGCGTTAATTGAAATCAAACATTTTATTTTAAAACATTTTATGGAGTGTAGTTTTTTATCGTACAGAATATTTGCGTATATATTATCGCAGGCACCGAAATTACTTTTCAGATCAAGTAATGAAACGATGCACAATGTTTCTGCAGTATAGTTTTGTCAAGTACATAATCATGTACTGTACAATAGGCAAGGTAAATTGTACGATAAATTAACGATGTAATTATATTTTCTCGATCTATCTAGTGTCTTCCTTATTACGCGTTTCCTTACAGTAATACTTGTCTTTTAAACACAACTGAGTTCCTTGTTTCAACCGTGCAAGCGGTTAAGTGCTCATATCTCTTTACATCGCAGTACTAATACTTTACATAACCTTTGATGAAAAATACTAGAAGTAGTTGCGAGTTTACATTCGATTCATGCTCCGAAACTTGAATCGTAGGTAGCAATTTTGGTGATTTAAATATTCATTAATTTTTACATTAAAACCATTGAGGTTCTTACGCCAATTTCAAAAAAACGTTGACAAAGGAGGATGAACAGAAAACATTAACTACTCTGTATCACTAATAGATAAACAACGGTAACTCACAGTTAATTGACCATTGGAATAGTCTAATTGTCTCCAAGTCTCTCCCAACCAGATTGCTTATTTTTCTCATGGCACAAGTTTCAGACCATTTGCAATTCTGATATTTGACCTTCCCTTGTGATCCGCTCGTTGGCCGGCGTTGACCTGTAATTGCTTCCCCGACTGGTCTTCAAATAGCACGAGGGGCGCTACACAATGGGAAGCTGCAAGAGCCACTAATCCACGTTTGCTTGGCCGCGTTGTTTGGGTGTATGGCTGAATGCCAGACAGCCACGCAAAGGAAACAATGGTTGAGTTGTGGCTCAGTAGAAGGGTAGGTCCAACACATTGGCAGTTCACGCGTCCTCCGTAAGACAACGGTCCTCTGGCGACAAGCAAGTGGAGTGGATGCATTTGCAGCTGTAGTGCACGGCGCTTTCATGATTCTGACTCGAAGTGATAGAGAAAACTAAATTATCTCGAAGGATAATGTCACATTGGGATTCATATTTATTTATTCTCTATAAAGTTCTATTTCCAACGGAATCTCATTTCGTTGTTGATTGAATGGGAAAACTGAGAGTTTCCTCACTTTGGGGGCTCAACGATCGGTTCCCAATTTTGAATGGAAGAAACGAATGCTCTAGGAGTTTAAGTAAATTATTTCCTACTTCTCTTCTTCTTTGTCTTCGCCTTATTATTCCCGTTTTACGCGGGGTCAGCGTTCTCTTCTTTAAATTACTTCCTACAAAATTACTTAAAACTTTAGAGTTTCGACAAACGTTAAATAAATAATTGTATACTCACGACCTTTAACGGACGAACAATATATATTTGTGATTAAAAGCTCACAATGTTTCAACTTTATGTTGAAGTCATCGTCAGGTGGTACCACAATAACATAGTGGTACGATGCAGGTGGTTAGGTCGTAAGTCTTCATTTATTTATTTAATTTGATTGTATAATGGACGTTAATTGTAGTAGAATTCGACAAACGTTGTTGAACACTGACTACCACAGACCTGAAATATCAATCGTCTTGCTTCACATCTTCTCTTCTTTTCCTCTAAATATTTCCTTGTTGATACACCTTCTCGTCATGCTTCATTAACCTGACGTCCGCTAAAACCGTTTGCACGACACAGAGACCTCCGACAATGCGAGGGTGTCATGGAGAGACGGGCCACTATCGCATATGACAAAGCCCGTCGTTTCGCGGTTTACCAGACTAAGGCTGGGAAAGGATTTGCGGAAGGAAATGCCACTTGGGGTTCTCGCTAATTATTTACCCTGGCATTCACCCCTGCGAGAGTCACGTCGTTCTTGGACACGTGTGGTTACAGAGACCGGGTTGCGACTTAATGAGAGATGCGGTTATCTTCTCTGACCAAGATCTGTTGACCTCCTGAAGTGTTATTACGTATATAAACACTTATATCATTAGCTTAAAAAAATAAAATATTGTGTCTTCCTGATTTGTATTTATAAGAAAAGTACATTTTGCTGACTTACCCACCGTCAATTCTTTGAGTGATCGCGATTCATGAGTTGTGTTCCTTGTCGTGTTTGGTCAATTCTTTACTCTTTGTTTGAATATTTCGTTCAACAAATGAAAGAGTGTGAATATTAGATGTGACTTTATTTTGGAGAACGTACATTTACTTGTTTCGTGCGATGATAGTTTTGAACCGTCCGGTCAAGTAGTTTTATTTCTCGAGAAAGTGAATATTTGATGTATTAGTCTGTTGGGATCCATTCTTCCTATGTGCCCCGTGAATTGGATACTTCGCACGTGTATTGTGTCTATAATTTTGGGTATTACTTTGCAGACTTCTTCGTCTCGTTGTGGATAATATATTCCATTCTTTATTCTTGGACGTACGATTTTTCTTCCTTAAATTTCTAGCTGTGGTTTTTATGTTTTATGTTGAATATTAAGAGTTTCTGGTTAATAGTATATAGAACAATTAAGTTTTTATCAATTTCCCTTCAACTTGCGTAATGTCTCTTGTTCCAATAATGGTACAACAATAACAGTAATAAGAGTTACTCAGTAGTTGGAAACCTACATGAAGTAAAGCTTCTTCGTCGGAATGGGGATGAAATACACTTATGCCCTGGTTAAATCCGGGGAAAAGGAAATAGTTTTGCCCTCTAAAATACATCCTCATCCTCAACGTCAATCATTAATATTTGAAAATTCTAATATTTTGAATATTCCTATATTTAATATTTTATTTGAAACATGATCTCATATATTAAATGGGTTCAACTAAACTGGGCTAAAGGATATTTCACTCACATAAACATTTCTTATGCTCAAGGTAGGTAATGCCTCATAGTCTCTTTAAAATGATTCAATCTTTCCCAATGAATATAAACACTCTTGAAAATCTTCAGTGGGAAAAATGAGAATTCCGTCACTAAAACAGCGATAATGAGATTCACGCACAATACATAATAAATTAACGCAACAAAAATAATATTTTATCTAAAATGGAAAAAGACTAGCTATCCTGATAGCAAGGTATCTCACTGTGCTTCCCGCTTTCTGACTCTGACGAGAGATATTGCATTCCTCTCTAAATCAAATATATCGCGAGTTTCCTGCGCAAGATGGAGTTGAATTTCTAAATGTTTTGACAAAATGTAATAAGAGAGCAGGATGAGTTCGTATATTACAAGATATGCAGAAGCTAAAGCAAAATTGCTGTCTACGAGATGGGTAATACGTTACCGTGGTGTAAGATCTACACAATATTGCTGTGATACATGATAAATTGTGCTGGTGTACTTACACAAAGCCGAGACAAGAAAATGAAAGGCTCGTAGGCACGTACCTGCAAGGAAGCAAATTAACCATTATTAAATATAATGTGATTGAAGTATTGAATGCAAGATGAAATAGACACGAATAATCACTTATTATATCGGTATTGCAGAACGTGGAAAACACATTTACGAGTAATTTTTAAATGTAGACAAACTAGCACATGCTAGGAATCTCTCCTCAGGGAAAATAAATACTTTATTTTCTCAAATTGTAAACATACGTAAAGTTTTTATGCTTTCTCCATCTATGCACTTTTGTCATATCAAATCTAAGGGAACCTGTTAAATGAAATACAATATAACAAATTCATAACGTCAGTAAGCTGAAGAAATGCGTCTTTTCTTCAGTATCTGTTACGTCTTTTCAATATCAATAATAAACAGAACTTTAATTACAATTTTTTAAAAAATCTTCAAATCTCTGAAGTATTTTATTCTGCATTGCAATGATCTTGAACTGAAACTTTACTGTCAATGTTGATCTTTAAAAAATGGACGAAATCATACAAAAACTAACGATAGAATAACAAGTAAAAGGAAAAAAAGATATTACTTGAGTATCTTAGTCCACCAGTTTCGTCGCAAATTGTTTTAAATCTATGCAGTGTCGTGGGCTCTTGCGTTACATCGGCTCCAGCGAGCGGTCTGGGCCAGCAAGAGACGACATATAATACGGTTGGACGGAGAGGAGGGGGACGGGGTCAGTCTCCACAGTGAAACGCCATTCGTGGGTAATAAGTGTTTAATACTCACTGATTACGAGGTTCGAAGGCAGACGGTATCGGCGTAGTTATGAGTGGTTCTAGAGCGGACGCTCATGACGTAGCCAGCTCGGTGGTCGTGGCAGCGGTTCTCTGCGGGTTGGCCGGACAGTGCCACAGAGCGGCGTACGGTGACGTCGTGACGGCAAGATGATACGGCAAAATGAGAGTGAACGTGTCTTCCTACGAGACTTTTATATTCTATCTAGTCCGCGTCACGGTGCCCTACTAAACTCGATACCACTACCAACGTATCTGACCTCAATCCGAAAGTGCATACGTGAGCTTCACAACAGCAGCACAAAATTTATTTACATTTTCGACAAACAAAATTTACATTTTTTCCTACAATATTAGTAAGGGCTGTTGAATAAAGCTGTCATTTCTAACATACTAGGTACAAATAAAAATAATAACAACAATCATTATTTAATAGATCATAACAAGCCAGACATATAAGCAGACAATTAAAAATACTCTTTTAATTGATGCAGCTATTCCTTCCTCAACCAATTTAAAAAACACAGAACAAACAAAAGTTCAAAAATATCAGGTCCTTCAGACAAATTTAAAAGATATGTAAATAAAATGAATTCAAAATTATTCCCCTCATAATATCAGCAATTGGTGTAATTTGCAAATTAATAAAAGGGCATCTTGCAAGATTGCCATTTATTAGATATTTTCTGCCAAAAATACAAAATTCATATACAAAAACATGTCACCAAACAATGAAATTCCTTAGTTATGATTAAATTTTGCTCCCGGCTTGATTTATAAACCCGCCCCAACTACCTGTTTGAACGGAGAAAGCACGATATTACAACTCACAGTTTTTTAGAAAATTCACATCTGTCGGGAACGGTTACATCTGTTCCTCTTTACCTTTCATGTGCGACATTTGAACCCCCCTACATTCACACGTTCAGGTCCAATCGAGTAGGAAGAGAGTATGTAACCGCTCGTACTTTCTACATATTTGAAGGAGTAACGTCCCAAAAGAGCAAAATCTTCCTGCGATAAGGGCAGTGCGACGGCCGCGAGTCACCATGGCTCCGTGTCCTCACGCGTTATGCAACAGCCTTAATGCGCGAGTGGCGTCCATCCACAACCGCGCTGTCCGACTTCAGTCTCCGAACGCTGCACTTCAAATTCGTGGTCGCTCTCCGTTCTGGCAATTTCCACACTAGAAACATTCCCTCGTGAAACAATTCTCCATGAAACTGGAACGTTCAGTGAAACGAATTTCACATTTGATGAAAATCTATTACTAATTACTCCAGAGTTCATGACTTAAAATTCTATAAGAACGGAACTAACTGAATACGTCACTGTTCTGTTGGCTGCTAACCTTGTACTCGTACATAATTGTTCATTGCTTTTATCTTAAATTATTTGATTTCTTCGTTTTAGTACATTTTCAAGATATTGTTCGTAAAATTTCTTCATTAATCAACTAATCAAATAAAAATTCATCCGCTTGTTCCCTTACACATTTATACGACATTTCTCGTATTTATTTATTATTTTACATTGTTGAATACCTTATCAAACACTATCTTTTTACCACTTCCTCAATGTTCAATATCTCAAAACTTTTGTCTATCTCTAGTTTGCGCAGAATGCATCTCATCGTCATCTATTATATGGAAATCGCCGAATAAAGAATCACCCACATCATTTCCTTCCCACAATACCTTCCCAGTAATAAAGACCATGAACAGATAACATCAACAAGCAAATAGCGGAATCGATTACGTAAATTTTCAGAAGTGTGGCAAATGAATAGTTTATGAAGATAATAAGGTATTTTTATAATAATGAAATAAATTCTCACATCTTCCGTTTCCAGCTCTCCCTCAGTCCCTCCGTGAGCTGTCCTCGATTCTCGTCGTCTCTCCCGTCACTCCTACCACAACATGACTTCCCGTGTGGCATTGCTGATACGCCTTGATTCTCTTCTCAGCCCATTCATTCTCAGAAAGCATACTTCTGTCCCCTCGTAACCCTGCTCCATCTCGTCAAAGTGTCCCACAACAGGCTCCAAAGGTGCCCATGGAGTTTGTGGAAGGTAGAACTCCGCAAAAAGGAGGAGGCATGACCATAATCTCGCATCTGCCGGTTTGATCCCAGGATATACGTGGTACTCATTTTACAGCTAGATGAGTAGGTCTGGTAGTCAGTCTGGATGTTGAGGTGAGATAAAAAATCCCCACCACTATCAGCGCTCTACACAATGAGACACGCTGACTCCTCCCGTCTCCACCTTCTTCGTGTTACACATTCTCACTGCTCCTCGTAAGCCAGGTCACACTACGTTCCCTCGTTCACCTGAACCACTACTTTCTCAATACTTATTACAGCTCTTTTGTCTATTCCTCATTTGCAACGTTCATCCTCAACTTCACTCCTCTCGCACCTGATCCTTCGGCGTAACATTAAGCACGGTCCGACCTTCTGCGCCTTACTAGCTTCTTTCTCGCTTCCCATTTATCCTCACATCCTCGCAATCCTCCTCACCCTCCTCCTCCCCTACTTCCTCCACAGAGCGGAGGTCCAAGGGGTGGGAAGGCAGCGCCCTTACAAATGACGCCTCGTAAACGCCCAAGGGAATCAGCATGTCTTTACAACTTCCTGGCGCGAAATAAAACAGCGGGGCACCACCCCGTTAGCTGGCCTCAATAATCCAAGGCGTCCGTCGCCCCAGCCATCAAGAAAGAGAGCAAGACTCGGCATTATCAGCGAGTCCACGAAAAGCTGCCTCGCAATAACGCAAGCGCTGCGCAGAGATAAAGACTACAGTCGTTTTTTAGTATAGGGTGTTCACCACAAGGATACGTGTTCTAAAACATTCAAAAGTGAACGGAGAAAAGGAATATAGTCGTAGATATTGCTCTCAGTTTTTTGTGTACGTTTGAAAGGTTAAGTTAGGAATGAAATCAATGTACTGTGTATTTTCTAGACCAAATATATCAATCAATGGAATGAATAAAAAGAAACGTTGAACAAAAATTTCTATTCCCAAGGAAGAATCAAACCTGTGATGGAATTGATCAAATGTTTTTTTATATATTTTCGTTTCGTGTATTTAATTTTCAATGTGCCTTAATTGAAAAAGAAAAATTACACGAATAAATTATTGCATTGCTATTACTGCATGAAGACAATATAACATAACTGATCACAAACGCAAGATAAAAGTGAAAACAATGTTCCTCCTATATGTATCACATTTATGAATATAAAAAATATACCATTTGCGATAAATCATTTATATTCCATTAAACTTTAAATGAGAATATGATTTGATATGGTTTTAAATACATAATCGGTTTTGTTTGATGTCTTTTATTATAGATTCGTATCACTACGGATATTACAGCTATTGTAGAAATTTTCGAAACCTCGTTTTACGGTACACTTCATTTATCAAAAATTACAGATTTCTCATTTGCCATTATGTTAGTTGTTACTAGATAACGGTTGTGTTGATAGAAAACAACGTATTTTTTAGATTATCTGTACAGATTTTAAACAATCCAAATTACTGTAGAACTTAGTAGATTGTTAAGAAATTTGTAAAACAAATGTGTACCGAAACCAAATAAAATGTCATGAGCATCACTGGTACTAAGATAAGGAATGAGCGAGTGCCTCTGAATTCGCCATTTTCTAGAAGCTTCTGTGGGTGTTAAAGGGGAATAAGACTGGAGTATCGCTCGCTTTCCAGTTTCCAGCTGGGAACACAGGTTGCACTCGGATCTCCTCCAGCAGAGTGCAGAGCAAACAGCGCGGTGCGATCAGGTTGTGAGGGGGTGGGCGTGGGCGATCCAGCCACAGGTGGCTGTCGGTCCACAGGACAACCACCGCCGACCAGCCTCATTTCGAGCGCTCGCCTCGCACACCTCGGTCACGCTCAATAGCAAATTCCACTCATTGCCAGTGTTTTTAGTTAAGTCTTACAAGTGTTTATGGAAGGCACCCCCACTTCCATGGATTAAACTGGAAACGTGCTTAAAAATTTAGCCTTATTAACAGCTAATGAAGGGGTGACGTTAAAATGCTAGAACTCGATCGGAAACACTAAAAATGGAATTTTGAAAAATTGTGGAAATTTACGTTATGTGCCCCTCACACGTGAAGAATCACTTTAATTTAGGTTACATTAGGTTTAGAATTAGAAACTAATTAAGAGTTCTTGAAATATATGTATTGTACCCCGAAAATTTGGTTGTAACAAGTAGTATTACAACAAACGACCTGAGTTTTCATCATACAATTTAATTTCGAATAAAACTTCAAATAATTTAACTGCAAGTCACAATTTAGAAAAACAATTGTAGGAAAACCATTTTAAGTGTAAATAGAACAGTAAGTTTCACCTCTAACGCGAGACAACTTCTCATTCATTGCCAGCGAGTGATGGACAGTCATAGCATACATATTTTGCTTTCGCTCAACCTTGTTTTACTATGGTGTTTATTTTCATTAAAATCATTGTTGATTATTGTATTATCAAGTTTTCATTGTTCATTGTGTGTACTCTTGAAACGTTGTTTGTTGCTCCGAGTTCTGTAACGTTTCTTGTTTTATTTACATGAAAGGTAGTGATTTACTTACATTTTAAATGTTTTTATACATTTTTTTCTAAATTGTTACATGCAGTGAATTTATTTTATATTTATTCAAAATTAAATTGTCTGCTAAAATCTCAGGTTGTTTGTTTATATTATTACTATTCAGAAGAATGCAGATGTCAAACATGATATTGATAGTTGTAACAAGATCATTAATTTTTACAAAATAGGTTTTGAAAATGTTTAATTTGAGTGTAAAAATGCTTCAGACTATGAGCTAAATAGAAGCTTATTTAGATCTTAATAAGAGCACTAATCAAAGTTTTCAAATTGATCAGAAACCCTAAAAATTTAGATTGGTTAGCAAACTGACTCACACTGGAATGTGGAGTCAGTAGCAATGATTGAATAATGCGTTGGATGGCGAGATAAAGGTTTTTGGTAGATATTTTTGACTTTGGAGGAATATCAATTTAGTAATTGGCTCAGAGGAGATGGAATTTTTATGTAAACATGACAGCTAGTTGTAGGAGAGGAAAATTTTAATCAGATATTTGGTGGTTAAGAGTTGTATTGTTTTGTATTATAGTTTTGCGATAATGTATTGCTTTCAATTTAATTCTTTCGGTACTTTTGTTTTCAATTTTTAGGATTTGAAATCCTGGTTATTCAGCAAAAGTCTATTTATTTTCTGTACTATGCGTAGAAAAGTTTGGCTGTATTAATGCATATGACAGTATTGCAAATATTATATATTATTTGCAAAATGAAAAGAAAAATGTTTATGAAAGTAATGTAAACTCTTTTTAAATGTTATTTAATATATTTGAAATGAAGACAAGGTTTATGAAAATACATAATTGTATGTGAATATGACTACAAAACCAAATACTTATTTCTAATATTATATAAGTCATAATTATAAACACTACTAGATGAGATTGTAGAAAGGAGAAGTTTGAACCAATCAATGAGTACGGCCATTTCATCATTCAGGAGTGTTAAGACAAATTCCTACCCATGTTCCTCATCAATTATTAAACTTTGCTCTATAACAAATTATATAATATAATGCATGCATGTTCTGATTTTAATTCCTTTCGTGGAGTAGAAGAAAAGTTATTTACTTGATAGATAATAATAATAATAATAATTATTATTATTATTATTATTATTATTATTATTTCATAATACAATTACATTTTCAAATAGTCCCAAAAACATTTACAAATTTTACCAACAGTAAACACTCTTTATATGATAAACTATTATATTCTTATATAATAAGCAATTACATTTTTTAAATTGTATTGTATTTTATTTATTCATTTTTCTGAGCACAGTTTCAAATTTAATTCCCCCTCCAAGAGTTATTTCTCTTGTCAGGAGGATACTATCCATCTTCACCTTCCACTTATTAAACATTTTATTTCATTGCCTGTATAAAAAATGGAAATTTTAAAATTATATTTTATTTTCAATTATCTTCACTTCTTTTTACATTATTGGTGTTTGCTGTATAAATTTTGGATGTTAGGGATTTCAATGTTATTTCTTCCTATTTGTTATATTACTTAGAAACTATAAAGAAATTTCTATTTCTCGTTTCATGTATTTTATCCCATATTATCCTAAATTCTGGTAAACGATAGCTATTAGTGATCTTTTGAAAGTAAAAGAGGATTTTGACTGTTGTTATTCCATTGGTTTTAAATTTTTCTCCCTACTATAAATCCTTATTATAAGCCCTTTCAGACAGACATTTGATAATTTTACTTTATTTCACTTTGATCTGTATAATTTCTAAATTTGTGTCCGAAGCAGCACCCCAGGATCCTGTTCCATATCTAATTAAATGTTTAATAAATGCAAAATGTATGGTTTTTAAAGCAGAGTATGTTACAATATCCTATATATTTTTATACTTTCCATATGTAGTTTCTTAATTTTTTCCTAATGTAAAGATTTGTTCTTTCCAGTTTATATTCTCATAAAAAACAATGCTTAGATATTTAAAATTTTTACCTAACTCAACTTAATTCTGACAAGTACAAGAGTTGCACATTCTATACAGACAATCATAATCGTGAAAAATTATTTTAGTTTTTAATCTAGTAGTATGTGGTGTTGTGAAATATATTAATTTGTATTTTTTCTATTCATTACTAAATCTTTAACGTGACACCATTTTTGAAAATTCAAAAATTCTAATTTACATTTATTAAAGCTCATTCCTATATTGTTAACATAGATTAGATAGAGAAAAGGTCCAAAGGAGCTACCTTGCTATTCCTCTATTAACTTCAATTTTTTTCTACCATTTTCTTAAATTTTTACTAAAATTGATCTTCCTGTTAAGTTGTTTTCAAATAAATTAAAAATTTTTCCTCTAATTCTAATTTATTCTAACTTATTCAAAAGCTTCTTTATGATTTATTGTATCATATGCCTTGGATAGATCTACTGATAATACCAAAATATGATTTCTCTTATTTAAATTGTTATTTAACAGGTCTGCGAGTTTTTCAACCAATAAAGTTGAACTTTTGTCCTTCTGATAGGTATATTGATTTTTTTTCTATAACCATGTACTTTTCCAAGAATGATTCTAAGATTTCTGCAATATGTTTTTCTAAGATTTTGCCTAAAGTATTCAAAATTAAAATAGGTCAGTAATTTCTATAATTTAAAAGAACCTCCCATGTAAATTGGTCTTATCATTGCTTCTTTTAACCCATGTGGCGTAATTCTTTCCCCAATGCTGTCATTTATCAATTTTGCTAACCACGGCCTGGACAATTCCATATTAATCTTTAGATCTTTCACTTTAATTTTCTCTTATTCTGGTGCTTTATTCATATTCATGTCTTTTACTAATTTTGAAATGTCTTCTAAGCTAACCATAGGTAGGTAGACGGGATTGCAAACTCTTATGTCTCTCATTAATTCTAGAGTGTTAATTGAATTTTTGTGGACTATTTCTTCTACTTGCTTTTCAAAATTAAATGCTAAATTCAAAACAACTTTATTTAAATTATCATTTCCCTCCCAAGTGTTTTCAAAAGTTTAACCAATTGACTGCTTACTTTTAAATTCCAATAAGTTATATATATTTTTCCAAGATTATATCATGTCTTTTCTGTCTTCTTCGAACAATTTATTGAAACATACCTTTTTCTGTTGATTTATTTTTAATATAACACTATTTCTTAATTGTTTATATTGATTTCTTAATCTGTCCTTCTCTCTAGCAGACAAACTCTTCCATTTTCTAAAAATCCAATCCCTTTCTTTCATTAACTCTATTATTTCCTTATTTATGTAGGGCTTAATGATATTAGACTTTCTACTAATATTCATCTTTCTATTAATTAATTCTCTTTCCCTTTACCTTTTCGAAAATCATTTTTACCTTTTCATAGATGGTGTTACCAGTACAATTTTCCAATTCTTCATTACTTACATTTTTCTAGTTCATCCCTTATTACTGTTTTAGAGAAAAATTTACATCTTTTGTTTTCTTTATTTACTATTGTATTTTTTATACCTGTGCCATCAAACATAATTTTTACTCCAACTAAATAATGATCATTGATTTTAATTTTAGGTATAAATAATATTTTATTTTCAAGATTTCCTCTTACAGTTATATGGTCTAAACATGACTGTACTAATTCATTTACAATAAATTCCTCTCTAGTTACATCTTTTATGCAGTGTAGGATTTTATGTTTCACTAATGTATCACTGTATATAGCAGCTATCTTTGAGTCTTGTAGCATATTGTTATTGATGTCTCCAAACATAATCTCCTTAGGTTTTTCAAGTATTTCCAAAGTTTTTTCTAGCTCAGTCATCAATTTTTCTATGCTTTCACTGGGTGGTCGATGTACGCCGTAGATTGAGACATTTACGCTATTGTTGATTTTAATATTTTCAAAATGTTCACTTTCATATTCATTTAGTTCAAACTTTAAATCTTCTTTAACAAACAAATTTAATATCCCTCCATCTCTCTGTTTTCTTAGCTTTGAGACTTCTTGAAAACCTGGTAACTTAAAACTTACTAATTTTTCTTCTTCAAGAGTCTTAACTTAACAATATTATCTGAGTCTCAACTATTTTCTTAATCTCCACACAAAATTCTTCCCCATTTATTTGAATTGACTTAATAGAAAAATATATTATGTTATGATGAGCCTTTTCCTGGTTAAACTGTTCACCCAAATTCTTATCACTCTCTAGTGTTATTGCGTCTTTGATATCTCTATTATGTATAAAACTATTTCTCTATCTTATATATAAAGGAGAGTGTTTGTATGTATGTATGTATGTATGTATGTATGTATGTATGTATGTATGTATGTAATTTGTTTACTTTTTTGCTGTCATAGAAACACAACAAAAGAATTTTCTTACTTAACCGACACTTGGTAATTTAGAATTATAAACAAAAACAATTGAACATCATTGCTTAACAATGCCTCCAAAAAAACGTAAAGCTATTGAAAGTAATGAAGAAAGATATAAAAGATTAGCAACGATACGTGAAAGAGTTGCAAGATCTAGAAATTCAGAAACAGCAGGACACCGTGAAGCCAGACTCCAAGAAATGAGAAACAGGGCTGCAAAAACCAGAGCCTCTGAAACACAACAACAACGTGAGGCCAGGCTTAATGATCTACGAAACCGAGCTGCAACATCCAGAGCCTCTGAACCACAACAACAACGAGAGGTCAGGCTGCAACAAATCAGAGATAGAACGAGACGTTCACGAACTGATGAATACTCCGATTTACAGTGTGAAGCATTATTCTATGACCCTCACATAGATTACGCACATCACGCCAGTATCAACATAGGAAAAATGGATTTAATTTGCCGCAATAGTTAAGCCAAAAAGTTTAAATCAGAACCTCCCGGTCTTTGCTGCAATAATGGTAAATTAAAACTTAACCAACTGGACCCATTACCACAAGAACTCTTAAAATATACAACTGGTGATACACCACAGTCAAGACATTTTCTGAGTAATATCCGAAAATACAACTCATGTTTTCAAATGACCTCATTTGGAGCCACATCTGTTATTAATCAGCCTGGATTTCAATCCACTTTCACAGTACAAGGGCAGATATACCATAAAGCAGGATCGTTGTTGCCGTTGCCTAATCAGCAACCAAAATTTTTACAATTATATTTTATTGGAAACGACCAAGTTGAGACCGACCAAAGATGCGCCAACAATTCAGGAACAAGACGTGAGATTGTATCTGATTTACAACAAATGTTCCATGCACACAATATTTACATAAAAACGTTTGAAACTTCAATTGATCATATGCCCACAGATGCATATAAAATTATTATAAAAGCAGATCGAAAACCAGCAGGAGAGCATGAACGGCGCTTCAACGCTCCTGTAGTGGATGAAGTTGCAGTTGTGATATCGGGTAATGAATTTGAAAAGCGAGATATCGTGCTTCAATTACGTAGTGGATCATTGCAGCGAATTTGCGAAACGCACAGGTCGTATGATGCTCTACAATATCCTATTTTATTTCCTTATGGTGAAGATGGGTATCATTTCAATCTGAGGCAAGTTAATCCAACAACAGGTATTCCAACAAGTGCAAAGGTATCTGCTATGGATTATTATGCTTACCGTCTAATGATACGAGGTACTAAACACAACCACGTGATAAATTGCAGACAATTATTCCATCAATTTATCGTGGATATGTATGTAAAGATTGAAAGTGAACGTCTTCAGTTTATTCGTTCGAATCAAAAAAAATTAAGAGTGGACCAATATATTCACCTAAGAGATGCGGTAGCAAATGACGGAAATATTGAGAATCTGGGCACTTTGGTTATTTTGCCAGCGACGTTTACGGGCAGTCCTAGACACATGCATGAGTACACACAAGATGCAATGACCTATGTAAGGACATACGGGAGACCAGATTTGTTTATTACGTTTACCTGCAACCCGATTTGGTCAGAGATTAAAGAAATGCTAATCAACGGTCAGTCATCCAGTGATCGCCACGATTTAATTGCGAGAGTTTTTAAACAAAAGCAACAAAAATTCATTAATATTATAACAAAAGGTCACATCTTTGGAGAGGTGAGATGCTGGATGTACACCATTGAATGGCAGAAACGAGGTTTACCACATTCACATAATTTATTTTGGTTGAAAAGGAAGATTCAACCAACAGAAATCGACGCTATTATATCTGCTGAACTTCCTAACCAAGAAGAAGATCCTGATTTATACGCTGTGGTAACTAAAAATATGATCCATGGACCATGTGGAAATATAAATCGGAACTCGCCATGTATGAAAGATGGGAAATGCACCAAAAACTATCCTCGAAAATTAATTAAAGATACACAAACAGGAAACGACGGCTATCCTTTATATAGACGGCGAGCTCCAGAAAATGGAGGTTTTACGGCAATACTGAAGACGCGAAGCAACGTGGAAATAGACGTGGATAACAGTTGGATTGTACCATATTCTCCATTATTATCAAAAATGTTTAACGCACATATTAACGTAGAATACTGCAATAGTGTCAAATCTATTAAGTATATCTGCAAATATGTTAATAAAGGTTCTGATATGGCAGTTTTTGGTGTAGGCAATGAAGACACCAACAATGAAGTAAAGCGTTATCAGTTGGGAAGATACGTCAGTAGCAACGAAGCTGTTTGGCGAATCTTCGGATTTTCAATTCATGAACGGTATCCTACTGTGGTTCACCTTAGCATTCATTTAGAAAACGGTCAACGAGTATACTTCTCAACTGATAGTGCCGCAAGAGTGATTGATCAGCCGCCAAACACAACTTTAACAGCATTTTTCCAACTATGCCAGCAGGATACTTTTGCAAGAACACTATTGTATTCAGAATTGCCGAGATATTATACGTGGAATACATCAAGGAAAGTCTTTTGTAGAAGAAAAATGGGCAACTTTGATCCTGAGCATAATATTTATTCATGTGACGCATTGGGCCGAGTCTACACAGTCCATCCTAACAACGCCGAATGTTATTTTTTAAGAATGCTTCTACATACCATTAGAGGACCTCGCTCATTTGCAGAATTAAGAACGGTAAACGGAGAAATATGTGAGACATTCAGAGAAGCTTGCCAGAATTTAGGGTTGCTAGAAGGAGATCAACACTGGGATGACTCATTGCGAGAGGCCAGTTTGATTTCTCTTCCAGGACAAATCCGAATTTTGTTTGCCATCATAATAACCTCCTGTAATCCATCTAACCCAAAAACATTATGGGAAAAATATAAAGAATCAATGAGTGAGGATATACTGGCTAAAGTTCGAAGTGAAAATCCTACATTGGATATTACGTTTAACTCCGACATTTTTAATAAAACTTTGATTATTTTGGAGGAAAAGTGTATCACCATGGTTAACAAGACTTTAGTGGAACTCGGTCTTTTTGCACCTGTACAACATCAAGAGGGTGTATTTTATCCAGATTATATACGTGAAACTAGCTACAATGTCTTAGACTTAGAAGCATACATCGCGGATAAAAAGCCACTTCTTAATGAAGATCAGAAATTCGCGTACGAAACAATAATGGATCAAGTAGATAAACAAGAAGGAGGAATCATTTTTCTTGATGCTGCTGGTGGCACGGGAAAAACATTTTTAATTAATTTAGTTCTCGCTGAAATCAGGGTTCATGGAGAAATTGCTCTAGCCGTTGCATCTTCAGGTATTGCAGCGACATTAATGGAAGGAGGAAGAACAGCCCACTCTGCCCTTAAGTTGCCACTTAATATTTCCCGACAAGAAAATCCCACATGTCATATAAATAAAACAAGCGGCCAGGCACAAGTTCTTATAGAATGTAAATTGATAGTATGGGATGAGTGTACGATGGCTCATAAAAAATCTCTTGAGGCCCTCAACGCAACACTTAAAGATCTTAGAGGAAACTGCAGTTTAATGGGAGGAGCTCTGGTACTCCTGTGTGGAGACTTCCGTCAAACTCTGCCTGTCATTCCAAAATCGACTCCAGCCGATGAAATTTATGCCTGTTTAAAACATTCTGTTCTATGGAATCATGTCCAAGAAATTAGCCTTAAACAAAACATGCGAATCCTCTTAAGAGATGGGAATGCTCAAAATTTTGCAAATAAACTTTTGGAGATTGGAGAAGATAGATTAGTTATTGAAGCATCTGGTATGATAAAATTGTCATCAGATTTATGTGTATCGGTGAAAACTGTCCGCGATATGATACAAGCAGTCTATCCTAACGTTAATCAAAATTATAAAAATTTAGAATGGTTGCGAGAAAGAGCCATTCTTGCTCCTAAGAACGATGATGTTAATGTAATTAACAAGGAGATACTAGCCATGCTGCCAGGAGACGTGATTGAATATAAATCGGTTGATACCGTAGTGGATGCTGACGAAGCCGTCAATTATCCAACGGAATTCCTAAATTCACTTGATCCAGCTGGATTGCCACAACATCGCC
Source organism: Laupala kohalensis (assembly GCA_002313205.1). NCBI lineage: Eukaryota > Metazoa > Arthropoda > Insecta > Orthoptera > Trigonidiidae > Laupala > Laupala kohalensis. The sequence goes on from NNCF01133640.1 coordinate 32,840, forward strand.
TTATACTTAAAGTAGGATCTCCAATCATTTTATTGCGAAATTTAGATCCACCAAAACTCTGCAATGGGACACGATTGTGTGTGACAAAATTAATGAAAAATATAATCCAGGCAGTCATTTTAACTGGAAAAGGAAAAGGTGAAATAATTTTTATTCCACGGATACCTCTAATCCCAACTGATCTTCCCTTCAACTTTAAAAGATTACAGTTTCCAGTCCGGCTAGCTTTTTCAATTACCATTAATAAATCACAGGGACAGTCTTTAAAGTTTTGTGGTGTTGATCTAAGATCGCCATGTTTTAGACACGGGCAACTTTATGTTGCTTGCTCCAGAGTAGGTTCGCCTAAAAATTTATATATTCTTTCTCCTGGATATGAAACAAAAAATGTAGTTTATAAACAGGTGTTAAATAAAGAAGATTCTTAAATTTGTATGAAGTAGTGTATTATTGTGCTTTATAATTTGTTGTTTTTATTTATGTAGTATATTTATATTATTGTTTCTCCCTAACCAGTGCAAAGCCGGGTATTCAGCTAGTTATTTATAAAGTCCATAATTAAAAAATTCTACTGAAGTAAGCATACAATTTACAATAATTCTTAATCACACTCGATGCTTCTTTTATCACTAAAATCTTACCTTCTTTAACCCAGATGAATTTATGTTTTTCCTTTCCTTGCTTGATTCTCATTAACAAAACCAACATCATTGTTCTTTTTTGAGTCAAAATCCACATTTTTCACTCTCTTATTTTTACTTTTCACAATGTTGTCACTCATCTTCATATTATTCAGCTCCAAAATAACTTTATTTTTTTGTTTGTTTTATTTTTGACATGAATAATACAAGCAATTTCATGTCTCCCAAAGTTTTCCACATCCATCTTCTTCACAAAATCCACCACAAAGTCTTCAGCATTTTCCTCCTGATAAATTTCTAATCTATTAATTTCAATATTGATTTTTAAATTTTAATTTTATCTACTAAAAGCTCTCTTCTTGTCCCCTGATTCGAAATTTCCTTAAGATGTGGAAGAAAGCCATGTGGAATATTGTTAAAAATTACACGTCAACTTCTGAAAATCGCGAAGAAAATAATTCTCTACTAAACGATGGTAAAATCATGTCAAATCCTCAGGACATCGCAAATTTGTTTAATTCATACTTCTCAGAAGTAGGTAAAATAACGAACTCAATATATCCAAATCAATGTCCTCCAATTATATCTACTCACGTACCCAATTCTGTGTTCACTTCTGAAACTAAAGCCAGTGAAGTCATGAGAATCATCAGCTCATTAAAAACAAATTTTCAACAGGCATAGATGATATACCCGAATTTATTGTTAAATTTTCGTCCCACGTTATATTAAATCCGCCCATAAATATTTTTAATAGTTCTTTATCGGAAGGGAATTTTCTAAAATATTTAAGGGAGCTAAAGTGAAACCTTGACACAAAAACAAACTTAATGAACCTTGAAACAAACTTAATATTGGAAATTACCGACCAATATCTCTAATACCCACTTTCTCAAAAATCCTAGAAAAATTGTTCTATAAACGTCTTTTAGATTTTTTATCAAATAATAACATTCTCTCTGACGATCAACATGGTTTAGGAAATTCGTTTCCACCACAAATGCCATATTTTCTTTCTTAAACGATGTTACCTCATCTCTTGACCGTGGAGAAAGTTCTCAGGGTGTTTTTCTTGATTTGTCCAAAGCATTCGATGTCATCGATCAAGAAATTCTCCATTCCAAATTGCATTCTTTAGGTATTCGTGGACTTCCACATCAATGGCTAACTTCTTATTTAAAAGACAGATATCAACAGGTCGAAATATCCTATACTAAAAATAAAATACTTCAGCGTTGTGTTTCAGAAACAAAGCCAATTACTTGCGGAGTACCCCAAGGTTCAGTTCTCGGCCCTATACTGTTTTTATTGTATGTGAACGACATGTCACCATCCACATCAGATTGCAAAATGGTTCTTTTTGCTGATGACACTAATTTACTATGTAAACACGCCAACGCTCAAAACGTTTTGTCTAACCTTTCGACTTGGTTCCATGCAAATCCTCTCATTGTAAACACTGACAAAACAGTCTCTATGTCATTTCATAATAGTATCTCAAAATCTTTACCTCAGGTTTCTCTTTCTTTAAACGGAACACAATTAAAAACTGTTACGAATATAAAATTCTTAGGTCTCCATATTCAAGGCAACCTCACATGGAATTGTCACGTTGACAATCTTAATTCCCAGATAATCAAATTGTGTTACGCATTCCGAATCTTAGTTAACTTAGTTAGTCCACGAATTTCCCGTATATTTTGCAAACGTTTACTCCTAATCACGTTACGGAATTACCTTCTGGGGCAATTCCGATCAGAGCATTCAAACTTTCAGAATTCAGAAGAGGATAATTCGGATAATTTGTAAATCTCACCCCCGAAACTATTGTAAGCCTTTATTCAAGGAATTAAATATCTTAACATTTCCCTGCATTTATATTTATGAAACGGTCGTGTTTGTTAAGACCGAATTACTGAAGTGCCACCCTTGCTTCATACGAAACAGTCTCGTTCACGAACACAATACTCGGAATAGTAATAATATTCATCGCCCTAGAGTGTCAACCTTTCTTTGCCAAAAAGGACCATATCATTTGGGAATCGTTCTATATAATTTCCTGCCCAAGAATATAAAAGATATTATGAAATTGAATCTCTTCAAATCCGCGGTTAAAAACTACATCCTGCACCAGTGCTTCTACTATGTAAAAGAATTGATTGATTTTGGTAAAAGTTGAATCTGTCTTGTACTTTATGATGCCATTGCTGTAGTACTTTTAAAATAACTTATAACAATTTCAAAAACTAAAAACTATTTTCTTGCTTGATTGTATTGTCTTATGGCTCATATTAATTTAGTTTTATGTGTACCCAACTTTGGCACGGTTGTGTACATTAATTCTTTAACCCCTTCTGGCACGGGTTTTGCTCAGGTTTCCCTTCGGGTAGAGGCGGATTACTTATGCAGATTCTCTAGGCTTTGTTTAGGGGCGTTTTTATTGTAACAATACATCGTGAATTAAGTGTTATTTCAATTCTTATGATTTTTAAACAGTATACTCAGAATAATCTATAGTTCGATGATAATTTGTACGTACATGTAAAATAATTTTTTTGTATTAAATTACAAACATATTTACATTATTAATATTATAATCCGCAGGTAACTTTTTATCTTATCTGGGATTTTGAATCCGCCTCTGCCTTAGGGCCCTCGATCGGAATTGATGAGATGATCCCTGTCTTGCTTCCGGAGAGTAATTTAGTTTATTGTCCTCCATATGGTCATACGTAGTTTGTATTGCTTTTTTGACTANTATATATATATATATATATATATATATATATATATATATATATATATATATATATATATAGATTAGATCACTTTTTCTTGGTCCACTATGTCTTCTGTAAACAAGTTAATGTTTTGATCTGAAGCACCTGTTGTAGTATTGCACTTTCACTTCTTCCTTCTCTCTCCTCCGTAACATCCGTGTGCTGCTTTTGTCTGCATACACGACCATCCATTTCTTCTTCCTTTTGTCAGGCATAGATTTATACGGTAAGAAGTAAAATGAACTATCTCTCTACTGTGACAATAAATTTAATCTGCAAATATATATATAACATACTCCACATTTATCTTCTCACATCTTTCCTTCCTTAAAAAAATAGTTATGTAAAGAAACTTTCGCTCCATCGCACACTAACATCACTTTTAAACCGCAAAAATCGATAACTACAAAAACTATGTTCAAAACGTTTTCACAGTAAACGTTTTTCCTCCTAATACAATTAACGTTCCAATGACTTCTCCTTAACAAATTCTCTTCATTCTTGAAACAAAAATCCATATTTATGTCAATTTTAATAGGAGCTTATAAGTTCTACGTGATGCCCAGTGTGGTGACGAAGATAGAAAGACAGATAGATTAGATAGATAGATACATAGATAGATAGACAGATCATGAACAAAAAGAGAGGACATTGAGCCATCTTAAAAATTGTCCGACGTAATTTAATTATCTTATATAATCAAAACTAAACTCCATTTTTCATTTCTTGTAAATTGCATTTCCTACTTATGGGAGTTACCAAATCTTCATCCATCTAACAATTAATTACGAGTTATTATAGGTTGGAGCGCAATAAATCCACCAAGTTTCTTCCTAAAAGAGACTACAGGTGGTAATTACTCCAGCAATTGTGCATTTCAAATTCAATAATGAATTTTATGTTGAAAAGGTAATAAACAATAATTGTTGTATATTTATTATTTTAGTATTAGTATACTAGGGGACTGAGAAACGCTCGTGTTTTGACAATATAATAATATTTTGAAGTACTTTTTAATGAATGAATTCTTATTTATACCCAATTTGATGAGGATATTTTTTATTTATTTTCATTATTCAGTCTTCCCTGCACAGATGAAAAATTGAAAGCGCAGGGACATAAGCAAATAATTGACTTCCAGTGAAATAGTAACAATCTGCGCTGGGATTACAACACTACCGTTCTTCCGTGTGACAACGTCGCTCTTCTGGCTGTCAGCACGCGGTAGGGTATTATATGACCCATGGACCAACTCGTAATTCTAAACATTGAGGTTTTCGTAGGTTGCGTTGGCGGATTTTGCTTGAACCTCTGGCTGAACGCTTCGAAATGGATGGCATTGAATATTGTTTGAAGACATCACCGACCTCCTTCCCCAACCTCGAAAGTTGCTATATTTGGTGTTGACAGAAATATTACCTTGCGAAGGGAAACTGGGAAAATGCAGCGTTCGTAGTAAGATTGTTAAAACCCCAAGTTCAAAGTCCTGGCCCGGGTTTTTCTCCGGTTTTCCTTCGGGTAGAGGCGGATTTATCATACAGGTTCTCTAGGCTTTGTCTAGGGGCGTGTCTATTGTAACAATAAATCGT
>NNCF01133640.1:49343-62955 GCA_002313205.1 Laupala kohalensis
ATAAAAATATACACACACTTAAATGTACATACACATATTATACATACATGTATTACATTTGCACCCACTATATTATACTCTCCGAAGGTATTTATTGTATTTAAGATCAAGTACTTCACTACTCTAAACTACATTTATTAGTGCAGTGTCTACATCGTCAATGGACTACAACCACTTCCTTAACTTTTTGTTAAAAGGAAAGGACGTTTTCAGACTTTTTATATCTTGCGGAAGGCTATTAAACATTTAAGGGTCTAAAAAGTATATGTCTTTGTAAAATGGGTCATCATGGGTCTAGGTACACAGAAATCATTTGCATGTCGCAATTTCTTCATGTATATATTATTAGTTTTCGAATTACCACTTTTATGATAGAAAGTCTTTAGTACTTTATATACAAACGTATTTCTAATTGGGAAAATATTTTTAAAAAAATTATAATGGCCTAGATTAATTTATTTGGGATTTATTCATAATAATTCTCAATAAATGCTTCTGTAATACAATTAGAGACTTAATATTTGTTTTGTAGGTTCCACCCCAACATTCAATCCCATAATCAAGACTGCTATGAACTAATGAGAAAGAAATAGTTCTTAGTAATTCATTAGAGCACATGCTTCTTAAAAGATAAAAGAATCCTAAAGACATTCTTAATTTTATTTTTTTAAGTTTCAATGTTTTTTTAGGTTAGTTCTGTATCTAGTACCACTCATATGTATTTAATATATTTCTCTCCATTTATTTCAACACACTTTTTATTACACATCATGTCTTCTCCGTCACATTCAAGACATCTATATACTATCTTATTGCCAAACCTAAGATATCCACGTAAACTAAAATTTAGATATTTTGTTTAGCTTGCACTTAAGACCATACTATTTGTCAGAAACCATCAACGCAATAATTTCTGGTCACTGTTGATTTTCAATTCAACATTGTCCCATGATTCATCAACATAACAAAAAGCAATGTCATCTGCAAAGGAAATCAATTGACCTGAAATTTACCTTCATACGAATCATTGATATAAATCAAGAAAAATAAAGGCCCCAAGACCTTGTGGCGCACCGTGTTTTATTTCCTCAAAGTTACTCATTTCGCCATTTAGCATTAACGCATTGCATCCTTCCAGATAAATAACTCTTGAACCACATAAGCACATTACCCCTTATACCACAATTATACATTTTATTTAATAATATGTTGTGGTTAACCGTGTCAAATACTTTGGAAATATCTAAAAATAATCCACTGATTTTCTGACCCTTGTTTATTACACCAGATACTCTATTTATAAATTCAATTAAATCACTTTCGGTATTTAATCCCTTTCTAAATCCAAATTGATTTTTAGTAAAAAATGTTTTGTTTCAAGAAAACTGATCGGTTATTTTTTCATTATATTTTCTATGATTTTGGAAAAACATGACAAGAATGAAATAGGTCGGTAATTATCACACAATGCTTTTGCACCCTTCTTATGTTCTGGTATTACAACAGTTTTCTTCATTTTCTCTGGAAATTTACCAGTTTCAAAGCTTAAATTAATAATGTACAGAAGAACCCCACAAACTTTATTATATATAGATTTGACAATATATATGAGCTAATACCATCTAATCCCGGTGAAGTATTGCTCTTTAGTGTATTAACAAGTATATTTAGGTCAGTTTCAAACATAGAACCTATAAATATAGACTGAAGTTCAGAGTGGTTCTCAAAACACGAACTAATATCAAGAATACATTGTTTGTCCGAAATATCACTTCTTTCTATTATTTGATCAGCGATTGTCAGAAAATAGGAGTTGAACTCATTAGCTATTTTTTGGAATCTTCAATTATTATATTATTTCCTTCGAGTTTTATTGGTTGATTGCTATTCGAAGTCTGGTCTGTTATCTCTCTCACAATGCGCCAAGTCTCTTTTGAATAATTTTTATGTTTTTCAAATAGATTTTTGTAGTATTTTTATTTTAAGGAACGTATATCAGAGTTAAGTTTATTTCTAATAATCAAAAAGAAATCTTTTAGATTGTTATTGTCTGGTTGCTTCTTGAGCTTTTTCACAAGCAAATTTCTAACACGTATTCATTTACAAATATCATCGCGAATACAGGGTTTAAGTTTAATTAGATTATTCCTTTTCGTGATAGTCTTTTCCAGGCATTCATAAATATAGTCCGTAAGTTTAGAAATGAAAATATTGTACGCTACTGAAACATCTCGTTGCTGATAAACATCCAACCAATTCTCTTTATCCAAGAGAGTTTTAAGTAGGTCAGTGTTTGTGCGATAAGGAGAACGCTGGTGCGTGATCTTTGGCTCGACTCCACAGTCAACTGGTCCACCATTCCTCCCCAACACACACACCGCTGTCATCCAGTGATCTGTTATGTCAGTTTCTATAACTCTTGCTTCTATTTCAATTTTAACTATTTATAGATTTAACTAACACATGATCAATGCATGTTATGGACATTTTTGAAACTCTAGTAGGTTCATTTATTGATGACTCAAAACCCCAGCAGACCAATACTATTAAATAATCAATTAAATTATATTTTCTAATAGATTTATATTCGTATCTTCCATTATTAATATATTACTACATGATTTCACTTTCTTTATATATATATATATAGGATCTCAATTCATCAACAAAAATTGTGCTTTTGAATTGATGTAATCTGTAAATTGCAATTAATAAAAATTCATAACCAAACTGACTAAACCTGATTTCCAAAATATCAGCTGACGAATAATGAAATACAGAAGACACAGTTTGATTAACACTGGAATGAACAAAACCAGATACACCGCCAGATTTATATTTCTCATTTGTTTTGGTAAAAAGATTATAATTTGGTATTTGAAACGAGGAACTTTCTAATTCACTTATCCAATTAATTATGTTACGTTGAATGAAAATTGAGACGAGACCGAGATTCGAACTCGGGTTTGAGTTTAGCGCGCTCATGCGCTTACCTACTGCGCCATCCCGTTCGCCTCCCGGACCCGTCCTCCATCTTCATTCAACAACGTCTCCCATTTTCATTCAACATAACATAATTAATCTGCTACCTGACGGTGAGGTTCACCGCAATTTAAGAGATTTCACTTATGCAAATTTCGGAAAGAACTATAATTTTTGGCATGTGTTCTAAGATTGACATCTCGACTAAAAAACGATCAAAATTAGGATCCTTATGTTTAGATGAATCACAACTAAACCAGTTGTTCTATCTAAATAGTTTAAAGTTGTACTCATTAATAATTAAAATAATATTGTCGAAGAATACAGAAATAATGCCAGCTCACAAACAATTCAGATCAGCCTGGGATATTATAGGTATTACAGTTGCATTTTCTACCTTTTTCATAAAGATCTTGCCCTCACGAACCCATAGCCACTTGCAATGGTGATGTCTTCTAGCTTCACTAGCTATGCCAAGTAACTTCCTCCGGCTAGGGGACAGCGACTCATTTACATAGATCGGGGTGTCCATTGGCAAATTTAAATGCCTTGTGGATAGCTTCTTCTTGAGACGCCGTTTATAGAGTATTGCTTCAGTATCATTCCTTCTGACGAATTTAACAAAAATTCCTGGTGGTCCAGAAGCATTAGGTCTGTTTTGAAGTGCATGACAGGCATCGACGATTGAGTCCTCGATCTGCTTTCCAAGAGCCTTTCCTACATTCTTTACAGCATCAAATACATTATTACTTTCAACAGGGACTCCTTGAAATTCAATGCAATTACGCCTCGATTACTGGTCAGATTCGTCAAGCCTGTTTTCTAATATTTCTAATTTTTCTTTTACTTGCTTATTCTCTTTTCTTAGACTATCTATAATTTTAAAATATTCTTTAATTTTTATATTTTGTTCCTTTAATAACTTTGTATTTTCGTCCAATTTTTCATTTAGATGTTCGTGTGACGTATTGAAATTAAGAACAGACTGTTTTTGGTCATTAGCTAGCCCATAAATAACCTTCATAATGTCCTCAAGCGTAATCTTACCTTCTGAGGTCTGTACATCTAACCTTAAACTTCGCCGTCGGCTCGAACTGCACAAGTCGCATCTCCATACACTACCTTCACTGGTTAAATAATCTATATCTGCCTTACTCATCTTAACACAACATGTATTTGGTAACCGATGTTCTCACCGATGGGATCCGTTCATGAAGTTGTAATTGGGAAATAAATTCATTACAGTGGTCACAAGAATCGTATCTTCTCGTACAATTGACTTGCATTACTATGTTTGTAATTCTATGTCGACCCCCAACCACCGTTTTTCAGCCGTTTGAATACCGTTCACGTGGTGAATGGACCCAGCGACTCGCGCATTCTGTGCGCGCGATACGTAGTTGCCATGGATGTGCTCTTCGAGAAGCGACACGGTCCGCCATTTATCTTCGTGTATAGGGAAGCCTGGGCGCATGCAATCCCTTCGCATGTGGGTAGCATATCAACCGAGGGGAGGGGGGTGCTGCGGGGCGAGATGGCATTGTTGCGACACTCACCATTCATCAGGACAGCAGCCTGGTGCGCCGGGGCGCCACGAGCGCTATCGTCACCATTCAACACTTGTTAAGCGGCTCAGTACCCCAATCCCTAGTCCTCTCTTGCAAACATAACGGAACAAAGTTACACATCCTCACGATAGATTCCCAGGTACATGCGTGCTCACATCCAAATACCTTAGTACGACACAAATAGACTCCTCAGCAAGCCAGAACGCGTTGCAAACATTTACATTATGAACGTATATCCCTGGCACTGAAATTTAGAATTTAAGATCACGAGATATGTTCTGTCCGCAACACGAGAGGAAGCATGACGTCTCACTATCTACAAATCCCATCGTCTCGTTCTCAAAAATCTTACTCAAACTATGACACGTTCCACTTGAGCCATAAAAAGATGGGATGTTTTCTGTCTAGATTTTGTCTTCAAAATTGTTGGGGAATAACTTCATCTTAATTCTTAAAATATACTGTTTTTTTTTGTGTATTTGTGGTTGTGTGAAAACGATACGGTCATTTACTTCGGTTCTGGATAGAAATGATACGCAATAACGGCAGGATCGAATCCTGATGGTTTCTTCAAAACATTTGAAACTAAAAAGAACTTAATACCAATAAAAGCACTCTGACTATCGGAGTATTCATTTGATTTTAAAGGGTTTAACTTTATGGTGTGATTCACTAAGACAATTGCTTCCAATCACTTCTAACGTTAGAGGTATTAGGAATGGGCATTTCCAGTTGACTGAATGAAATTTCGAACCGTTTTCTTACGCATATCATTTATTAATGAATTCTTTGTAGTTATAAAAACGAAAACCAGATATCCATCCCTCATTTCGTCACATCCTGATTTGGAAAAGACGCAAATAAAGTTTTGTTATTGGAGGGGACTGAAGTGATCCAAATCTCTCCTATATGAAACTCCATATTGAAGGCTATTTCCTTGTATGGTAAGTTTCATATTGACGTATGAATCGTTTTAAATAACAAGGAAGTTTTCTTTTATTATATTAGTCAAAAGAAATGATTAAGTACATTAGTGAACATCTCACGCAAACACTACCAAACTCCCAACATTAATGAAAAATTATAATACATGTCATTGGAGATCTAAGAAACATTATCAGTTTGAGAAATCTGAATTTCTCTCAGGTGAAGCCGCGAGATGCTTCATGCAAATGTTATGCGTAAAACACATTAATAAGGACGTAATTATTTTCTAAGTAACTTTTGAAAGATTTTTTATTTGTGTTGTGTGTTTCATAAGGCAACTCAGACACTATTGTCCGAGTAACGCATCATCAGAATTATGTATGCTGTCATATTTGTACGATACGTTTTCGCATCTCTATCCCAATAAATTCCCGACGTTTCAAGTTTAAAAAATTAACATTATTATAATTCTTTAAAACGAAACTCCGTACAATAACTCTTTACAAAACTGTTTATTTCCGCATCGCCTTCATGGAGAGTTATTTCTAGGTTCATTTTTTAATCAACGGTACTACATTGTTGTACTTGTAAATGGGAAATATAGCGGGCTATTGAAGCTCATCCACATGGAGCTCATCCATAGGAGGTTCACGAGTTGGATGGTAAGGAACTTTTGCTAGAAGGTGGTTCACCAACAACTTGGCCCACGTGGAGGGGTTAGTAGAAGTGGTTAGTAATAGTATTGAGTTATTGATACTACGAGGAGCTGGATACAGGAAGGAAAGTTTGCTTTTCAGTAGTCACAGCTATATGAACTGGGACATAAATGTGAAAAGCTACGAATTTTCTGACCCCGTCGGAAATCGAATCCAGGATGACTTGGTGATGAGCGACAACACTACCTCCTGAGCCACGGGTGGGGCTAACCAATGGTATTCCTTTTGTTTCACTCGTCATATTGCCGCTAACGTTCCTTTACGTCAACGCAATCCCCTCCACCTTCTTCTATCAGCTCGAAATCTCTATCAGCTCGTGTTCTCCTATATCTCATGCATAAAGTTGTCCTCTCCTCACGTTCCTTTTCATACGCATCCCGAACCATTCCAATCATTGTCACGTATTCTTGACATTTACAATATATCTTTTCATTCTCTAAATATTTCCCCTTCATTACAGCGAAGCGAGAGCAGCGCGCGTGCGAGAATGTGTGTGAGGGGGGAGGCGCTTAGGGACGCCGCTGTCACACTCCTCAATCATATCACATTACACCACGTCACGCGAGCAAATCACTCACTTTTCTAACACTATCCCATCGATCGACCGCTCGCCAACCTCTTGTCACCAGTCAACTCCCACTCGTTTTACAGCGTTATGTAACTCTTTCGAAAGGCCAGGATTAACCTAAGTGGATATCAACCAATTTTCATCGTCAACAGCGACATATTTGCTGCTCATTCCTTCGTTATTTGCTGTCACATGTTAATAAGTACTGAATAATTTTCAAAAGTTACTTGCACTTGTTATTTGAATTGTCTTAGATAAATATTATTTTAATATAAAATTTATATAGCAATATTTGTACCAAATTATCTCGTTATAGGAGAACTATGAAGATCCGTTGCATTATTTCGAAAAGAAGAAATCAAATATCATTAATTCCAGCGCACGATTTCTCCGTGGCACAATTGCTCACCGGTCACGAATGTACGTGATGTATGAATCCACATATATAACTGGTGAAACACTTTCAGGATCATCATCTGGATATGAAACATGCAAAATATTTTTCTGCATTTTGAATGAATGGGAAACGAAAATCTCTCACTCAGATGTTGGAGACATTCCATTTACTTTCCTGTTCAACATTTCTTTCCTCGCATTTCTATTTACACACTTCAATATTGTGAGAATAAAAACCATGATTGGTCATCCACTTTCAAGCAAACCAATAACATTTTTATAACGAAAGATAAAAAAATATATTAAAATAAGAGTTAGTTTTGACGACTGTTTAAGACGCCTATAGAGAATTAAAATTCTAGTCTTTTTGTTCTGTACATTTTTTATACAAGCAGGGAGTGATCAAAATAGATCAGCAAAGCATTAGAGACTCTTTCGGAAAAAGTTAATCGATTCCAGTAATTGCAGAAAAATACTGCATGTAGAGATGTTGAAATTACAATATCTGTGTGTAACACATTTTCAGTTTGATTGTCCAGGAACCATGGAATTGCACGAGGTCATCGATCGAAGTCAATCATTCACTGAAATGTCGCGTCATTAACTTCAGCAATGCTTATTTTATTTTCAATGTCGTCCTGCAGACCAACCACCATAAAATTTCATTTCTATTAATCATAATGACGTGAAACAAGTTTTGAATTTTGGATGTACTGAAATGTGATTTTAGTATATTTAATATTTTAAGTACTACGGAGAAACACTAATAGCGGAAAAAGGTAACATTTATTGCTCTCATATTCGAACTGAACGGAATCTGTGCTAAATATAGTGTTTAGAGTACACATGAAATTAAAAGCTATTTAGCACATAGATTGAATATTAATGACGATAAAAATATTAAACTAAGTTAACGTAAATAAATAAACTCGTGGTCGTGAAATATTGTCACAAGTAAAAGAAAGAAATGACGCAGAAAAGATTTACTCAAAATTATCTTTTTTATTTTAGAGAATAAAATCCCATTGCAACTCCTATGCCTTACGACATACTTCAAAATATCAGAACTAAATTTTGACGTAACAACTGAAATGTAAAATCACAGAATACTATTGCATCATTAATTTAATATGGTAAGTGTTCTGAAAAATGATGGAAAACGTTAATGAAATGTGATCCATCCCGACTTCGCACAAGTGGAGTTTGCTTATTGTTACGTCTCTTTTGCGAAAATAATTTTCCCCTAAATAATTGTATGTTTTTTTTTGGCTCTTTCATGACAATGTGACCCATAATATTTTATTTTAATTCGTACACAATAAAAATTTGAAACATTCTTAAAAATTTACATATTATTAGAGTTTTATGTCCTTTGTATACTTTATTTCCTGTGTGTTTTCATTCCTTCGTTTTATATTTGTAATATTTTTACTATCACAAACTTCACCTTCCAACCCTCCCTGTATGAAAATGTATCAGTACGTTTTTATTGCTCACCAATGAGGTAAGCCCGGACAGAAGCTTTCTTTTTCAGCGAGGTAATTAATTAATCCCTGACCCGGGAAATTCACTCGCTTCTTGAGCAAGAGAGCTTGTGAATCTGGGTGAAAATCAATATCGTAATCATTAAAATACCGAAACATTAATTTTTCTTAACTAATTAGTCCCTTTTTTCAAATAATTTTATTGTGTTATAATATTAAGTATTGAGATGTTATTCGACTAAACGTTCGTTTCATTCTTTTGTTATAAAAAACAATAAATGTCACTGGTAACCTGGTCTTGCTTGCTCAAATACCGATACGTCAACGTCACTGGAAATGGCAATTCTTTTCACTATTAGACATTCAATTTGACAAAATAAAATTATATCTCCGTAAATATTTACTAAAAATCTAACATAAAAACGAATTTGCAATAAGATATAAAATTTTTCTACAAATACTATGAATTTACTAGGCTAGTCTGAATGAATGTATTTAGGAACGACCCGTTGCAGATTATGTAGGCAGATCAGCTCGGTTTCCGAGGTTCCTTTTTGTGGAGCAGAAGAACGCGAATGGGCGCAGAGCAGAGTAGGGCAGTACTGCACCATGTGTGGATTACCCCACTCGACTCCTGGTACACAAAATGCGTCACACCGTATACGTTTTCGTTCGTGCCCTTGGTAGCGTAATTCAATTATTTCGTTTTATTTTCTAGTGTAAATCGTGGAATTATTTGAAGAAAAACGTGTTCAATAAGTCGGTAACCACCTGGTGGTATACGCCATCAATCAACTGAATTTCGTGAAAACTAAATTTTACCTAATAATTATAATGCTTATATTCGAATCTGATAGGGAGATCGAATGAAGAAATTCCATCAACATTTGGTGACTCCCCTTTTTATTTTTATCTAGCCCAACACAACACGGTGTCGCACAAAACTGCCTTCTAACACGCGCACAACTGTGCCATACAGAGTTCTTTTGGTGCAGCACTTTCCTGACTTACCCTCCCCTGTCTGTCCTGCGTCACGTTAGCTCATTGTGCGTCTTAGCTGACAATTAATCACAAAACTACTCACGAGAACACTTAATGGTATGAGATAACTTTCGGTCTCGCGAATATGGCGACGAACCGGGATCGAACCCGGGACTCCTGCTCTGATCAAACGGGTGTTGACAACAACACTACCCGTTCGTCTTCCACAATTGTAAACCACTTCCACCCAGACCTAACCCCGGAAGACCTGAGACACCTCCCCATACAGGAGATAAGTGAACCCGGGTTCGATTCCCTGCTCGTCACCTTTTTCACCTGACCGAAAGTTATTACATATCCTCTCCACGTGAAGGTACCCGGAATATATATACTTATGGGTACATGACAAACTAGAAATTTCTGGATGTGTAGAGTCTGTTAAATATGACTCGTCTTAAATCATAAAGAGTACCATTGTTCACAACTGTTGTGGTATTTGATATCAAAAGGGCAACATGCCGCAGAACCTCTTTTCTTGACACGTTCACTAAAATCTTTGAAGAGTTCATAAAGACACGACCAGTCACTAATTCGTGAAATTCGTATTTGTCCGAAATTTTCCGTTAAAACAAGCAAAACCTTCCCTAAATTACGAATTACTCTGCAGCAAGTCAAGCAGGATTACTGTACGTGCTGTTCGCAGTTACTGATAATATAAGCATTTTCTGTCGGGCAGAACATCCGAATGAGGAAACCTAGACATCGCTGAAATGCTTGGGAGATCACAATTCCTTCACACGAGAAACGTGTGAAATAACTTAAACTAATTTTAATGCATAAATAAAATTATGAATGCATATCATTTTGTAGTTTGAATGTTCAAAATTTAACGTCGAAAATACAAATATATTTGATTCAACTATTATATCATACAAAATAAAAAATCATCACTTATTTCATAACAGTACATTCAGATTAGTAATAAATATCTGTAGTTCATAATAAAATTTTACTACAAGGAAAATTAAAATTTAGTGTGATATTATAGGCAATCGATTATTAAAAACTGTTCATTATTCGCTAACAATCACTTCATTAGCAATCAATATAAATTTGTACATTATATATTATCTGGAATTGGATGGACGACGACGACGTTTCAAGGTTCAGATACGACCTCTTCTTCAGGTCTAAGTTTCTAGTCTATTATGCAAGTAAAAGGTTTTCGTGAGAACACATCGTCAATACTTTAAAATATCAGAATTTTTAATTGTCAAATGATTTTTTTTATTCATTCAAAAATTCTGATTTTCTGGACCTTGAAACGTCGTCGTCGTCCATCTAATTCCAGATAATATGTAATGTACAAATTGATATTGATTGCTAATGAAGTGATTGTTAGTGAATGGAGAACAGATTTTAATAATTGATTGTCTATAATATCACACTAAATTTTAATTTTCCGTGTAGTAAAGTATTAAGACAATCAGAGAAAGAACGTGGTGTTTTATAATAAAACTGTATTTTCTTATCAAAACTATGAATTGGTTCTTCAATGTCTGCAGTAGTATTTTACTGCGAATACTGAGCAAATCGTGCCCTTCCAAAGGATTTTTTCCGTTTAATTTTGGAGATATATCATAGTTTTCATTCTAAAAAAATTAAACTCTTTTTAATTTTAATGTTGACAATGAATTCTCGTTAATGCAATGATAAAGAGAATAATGCTTACCAATTGAGACCCTAAATTAAGAAACTCGATTTCCATCGGTCAAAGTTGATTTAAAAAGTCTAATATTTACAGGTACCCCACAGCATAAGTCACGCATCGCGTAGATAATTCCAATTGACCAAAATAACTTCAACTGATCAATGTGGAACTTCTACGAAACGCGAATTTCATCCCTCAAAATCACGGCCATCTACAATTTCAAATGTAATGAATTAGAAATCTCAAAATAATATCGACGAGAATCACTCGAGGAATTTCAATATTACTACAGCAATTACCGAAACCAATTCAATACTCCTTGCCAACATTCGAAATGGCTATTATCTATCTTGTAATTAATCATCGTACTTAAGTGTAAGTGGAATCAATGATATCTTCAATTTTCGAACTCTCTAGAAGTGGAGACAGTAAAGTGAATACAAACACGAGGAGAACAAAACAAAATACAGCAATAACACTTCTGTTAATTGAGATTTGAGAAATAATATTGTGAGTTAATGAGCTGTGAGTTTTGCAAAAATTTCAATGAACCTACGCCACCTTGATAACTTTCCTAATCACACCACTGAAGAGAATAAAGCGTTGAAATGTACATTGATTAGCTCATTAAGGTAGCTTCGTTACCAATTAACAGGTTCTATAAATAAGATCTTAATGCGCTTCTGTTTGCGTGGAAACATTCCTAAATCATTTGAATTTGTTCGAAGAAGTCCTTAGTCGTATAAAAATCTAAAATGCTAAAACGATTATTTTAGGAAAAGTATCTTTACAGACGGTTTTGTTAATAGAAAAGCCATTATTTTGAAGTAGTTTTTTAAAGAAAAAAAGTTTTTTGTCATAGAGTTCTTCTTGTTTCTATAGTCATTTTTACTGTCAGCTGTAAGCGCATAAATTATATTCAAAATATTCATTCACACCATAAGCAGAGGTGTTGTCGGTTCAGTATCAAGGAATTGCATTAGATGCTCTTGGAACTCGAAGAGACGGACTCCCGAAATACAGTAGCTCTTCCTCACTCCTTACAGAGCTGCAATGCCATCCACAAATCCCGATCGAATTTGATGGAGATTAAGATAAAGGGATAGAAAGAAAAAAAAAAAAAACAGCGGGAGCCGATCGTGAAGGCAGAAGAAGAGGAGCAAATTTAAACTTTGGATACAAGCCAATAACGAAGGCGTAGACCTCCCGCGCAAAGCGGAAGACCCGTTCCCAAGGGGTTTTGCGGTGGGGACAAAGGGCGTGAAGGGGGGGGTGAGGTTGAGGCTTGTTTCCGTTTCCGCAGCTGTCTCTTCCACGACGCAGCAGCTGCAGGCCAGACGAAGGGAAGAAAGAACTTGTCGTAAACATTTTAGGCCTCTAGGGATGGTGCAGTTCTTAAAAAAAAAACTTCGTTAAGAAACGAGGCAATATGATAATGATTAAAGGTCGTTTCTTTACACTCAGATCATATGAGATGACAACAGCCAAGAGAAAATGGTTATGAGCTTCGAATCGAGTCCAAGACCTCCTGCTCAGATCGCATTGCTACTGACCACTAGACTTCCCATTTCCCTATGTTAATTTTCACCTTTCCAGTTCCAGAATTGACGGGATGGTTCCTTGTTTGTTTTCTTGCTTGCGTGCTTCCTTCCAGAGAGAAAATTTGCATGGCCCTCCATGTTTTTATACGCAGAATTCAACAGTTCTTTTGGCCAGTAAATATTTAAATTCATTTTTGCATTCAGATCAGAATGTAAAATTTAAAAAATGCTTCGTGAAAGTAATTTTTAAACATTTCTATTTCTTCCATACTTATTTTATGTTTTTTGTTTACTTCAGTGTCACTCACATTTCAAGATCTTTAATACAATTAAATTAATTCTCGTACTTTCAAGAAAATAAAAATTATAACACGCTTAGAACACAGACATAAAAAGAGAACACGATTCAGCATTTGCATTCGTCAACCCAGAAGATTCCGTTTAAATTTGTCTTCTTCTCTTTTAATTCGCCCACCGGAAAGGGTGGAAAGTACTGGCGGAAATACATTAATTGATAATTATTTTACTGGTGGAAATTATGCATTTAACTTTACCGACGTCTGTTTAATGCCGGATTGGTTAACGCTTAACGCTCCTTGGTAACACATGTCACATGATTCACTTTTTAGTACTCCGATGGATTGCCAATGATTAAGTATAGTTTATAATATGTTATTAACTTTGAAAAAATTATTAAAATTTCAAATTTTTCGCACAGTAAAGAAGATTATATATATA
>NNCF01133640.1:62982-95019 GCA_002313205.1 Laupala kohalensis
TATATTTGTAGCTATTCATACTGCTATTGACGAATTTTGTGAGAGTTTTGGGTGATTGAACTGGTGAATGAAGTAGATGAAGCTATGTGACAGGTGTGTCCATCTGGATTTTTTCAGTGTTCTGTTATAGGAGAGACGATTAGAAGTGAGCCGCTCATTTTTTTGTTTACGTTTAATTATTTGCGAAAACCAGACGATTGTTCATAGACAAGTAAGGAGTTAAAAAATTGTTTTTGTGGGGGAGTTTGAGGATACGCAAAAATACAAATCTTACGTAATAAGTTTGATCTCGTTAGTTTCAGGAACAAATGTTGGATGCAGTTTTATATATTGTAGAGGACTGGAGAGACTGAATGCCGGTAGGTTTTGAGGCTGAAGGTAACCTTTTTTTGGCAATCTTCTGAAAATCATGTAACGTTGTTTGCAAATACTGGAGAATTTATCAAATAATCTACTTTGTTTATGCAGACAAGTTTATTAAATATTTTTTATCGCGTTGGAATTTTAAGTTCAATGTGCATGAAAAAGATATTTCTTCAATAAGTCAGTGGGATAGTGGCGAGTAAAGATGTAGCTGGGTGAGGTGTAGATTGAGATCTGTGTTACATATTCTACGACTGGATGGAGTATTAATAAGAGAGCGTTTTACATGCGTTCGGTGACAAAATTCGAAATGAATGTATATTTGTTTGTTTTATGAGTATTTTCGATATGAAAAAATTCGGTATTTTCGGTACAGAATGGAAATAAGAGAGTAATATATTGATGACACAGAAATGTATTGATAATACTATTCTTAACAGAAGTTAAACGACTACAATATGTAGAGTTTATTTAGAATATTTTGAAAGACTTTATTTTTATGAGAGAAATAATACATCTACATATTTCCCTCACGTTGTATGTTGAACATGAAAAGTAAGGGGTGGATGATTTATTCAATATTCCGCACGAGGGACGAGAAAAGTGACATTACAGATTAATGACTATTATTGCCGTTTTCTTCCAAGAAATGGATTTACTCTGCATTGGAAAGTCACGTAATTGTATCGTAGCATGCACTTTGTTTTTGTTTTGCATGAAGCCAAATGGAGAACAAACCGTGTAAATGTGCTTCACCTCCTAGACAGTAATGATCTTCATACAGACAAACGACTTCTTCAATCAATGATAGATGATACTCAAACACCTACTAGCATCAATAGGCTTGCTATAATACAACAGTAATCATGTTCATAAAATACAGAACGGAACAGAAATACAATAAAAAAATCAGAGTTTTATTACACAGACAGGCTTCTCGAACTTCCTCCAATATAACACTTTCCTCTGAGGTATTACAGTGAAAGGAATAAAAACTAGTAAGTGTTGAGCATTATATCCCAGTTTTATGTTCATCCACCTTGTTACTATACAAGAGCGGAGAAGAAAATTATTGGTGATACCGGGGAAAAACAAGTATAATTTTGGAATAGAAACACAGTATAACTTCTATTAAGTAAACTACTTTTCGTTGAATTCAAACTTTCAGTTTTCGCTCGTTCACTCTTTTGGAAAAGTTCATTTTTTTAAGAAAGACAGATAACACAGATCAGACTTTCCTATTCAGGACATTTATATTTCTCAAAAGTTAATTGTAGTGTAAGAAGGGTATCTTGCTTTAATATTTAATTCTAATCCTTTAATTAAGATCTAATTGTATCTCTGAACTATGTTCATATTGTAATTATCTAAATATAATTTTCAACTTTTTGTACATAATCAACAATTTTTAATTACCTTTGTATATTTCGATAATATTATATAATATGCGGACTTAATTATACAATAATAATTAATGTATGATTTTAAATCACAACTAATATCATAAATGTGAAAGAGTTTATATCTGATTATTTCTTTTCTTTTATATTTCATTATTGCTGCCAGCAAATAATGAAATATGTGTTTTCTTTGCTTTCTTTGTATTTTCCATGTAACGGGTAAGTTACTCGGTCAATCTTAATGACCGTTAGAAAAGTTGCTAGAAAGCCAGAGGAAGTTATAGGATATGTATCGTGATCAAAAAGTCAACATAGCCAATGATCAAGAATAATGCCGCACTGTAAAAATACATGCAAAGTCTCTTAAATTAACTAGAAAATCATAACATGAGTATTTCAAGCATTTTTATGGAACGTTATACCCCAACACCTCAATTGAAGGTACAAACTACGAAAGTATATACAAGAAGAAATTGTGTCTACAGACTAATACGCGTGTATCAACACGTATGTATATGTCAGTATGTCATGCTTCCTAAATTGGAACTGTTCTAAGTATGTCCTGGTTATCCTGTTTTCTTCTGTACGAACACATGTACGTAAAAACACTTCAAAATATACAATACTTATGTGTGTAGCACACACAAAATGTACCAAACCATTAACTTAAATCAATAAACTTTTTACTTCATTTCAATGTACAATTTAAGAAAAAATAATTTAGCAAGAACCAGGAAATTCATACAAGCAAAGCTAATGTGACTCACCTAGTAACCCACTAATTCATATTTTATCATTTTGAGAAATAAATTCATTAATTTTCATTTGATAAATTTTCATATCCGTGGGACCTGGCTGCCACCAATGTGATTACATTACGAAACAAATGAAAATTGATGGGTCTGGTACGATAACAGAGCTCAGAAAATTATATATATGCTGTAATTTGACATAATCTATTTTCCTGAGTTTCGTATTTGCACGAGAGACGGTCTGTCATGATCGAAGTGAAGGACAGTGACCCAATTTCCGAAAAAGCGGAAAAATTGAGTTTGATCGATTTTGATGGTCAACTTCATAAGCATGAAGTTTGAGGTATAGTCTTTTGATTTTCGCGAGATCTCGTGCCACAAGGCTTTTAACGTCAGTTTCAATATCACAACATGCGATGTTTGACTAGTCAAGAGGAGCGCACTATAGAGTCGGAACAGTGAAGTTAGTTTCATTGTGTAATTGCACGTTAAATTCAAATATGTTCGCGTCAATGTATGTATCCAATGACTGAATTTATAAGTTTTTAAAAGTCAATGTCGATTATTTCAGAAAATACTTTAGAGTGCAGTCAGCGCCGTGCGACCGCCTTTTACGCAAAATGATCCACTGTGTGATGGGTAAATATAGACCCGAACCACTTTTACGACTGAACTGGTGAATTAAGTAAAGAAACTCCCAAGTGACATCACAGTCGTACTATAAGCTTTCAAACAAACAAAATCAAGCCCTGAACAAGGACGTTTCTTAGATTCATGGGGGGGAATATTGGTTCAATGTAGCGCTGTTGATGAAAGACGGTAACAGTCTCGGAGTTTTAAGAGTGTTATCGATAACCTAGAGAATTTACATAATCAGGTCATAATAATACTCAGTAGTCTATTTACTTCATAACTGGAGTAAATAGTTCAACAATCTCTTTTAATTTAACAGATTTTATTTATTTAAAAAGTTTTAATTTCCTGTTTTCCTGCATTTACTGTTAATACTGAAGACTAAGGATGCGTTGTTTTATGAGTTCAATAATTGTTTTTATTGTATAAAGAATGAATGAACGGTACGCATAAAATAATATACAATTCTCACGCGCGTTTATCTACGCATCATAATTAATAATATTCAGCTATATATACTCACCCAACAAATATATACTTGCTTGTCCGTGAGATACCATACCTCAGTAGACAAAACTACCAACGTTTCGGCCACCCTGCTGTGGTCTTCTTCTGAGCAATGTCAAATCGTGTTCAACTCTGACATTGCTCTAATTAATACCGCAGCAGGATGACTGAAATGTTGGTAATTCTATTTACTGGGACGCGGTTTGTCCCGGATCAAAAAATGTACCTCATTGACTCTGGGAAAGACTTCCTTTACACTCAACAAATAACCCTATTACACGTAAATTATATTCGTCCAAGGAAACTCCAAGGATCTTTTCTCGATTTTATTGGCTTTCAATGAACTTGTACATTACGTGAAAGCTTCTCCAAATACTGAAGCAATGTTATTGTGAATGTTCTGTAATTATTGTAAACAAGCAAAATAGAAAACTTTCAGAAACGTTAATGTAAAAGAAGATTAACGTGGGTAAACATTATAGTTACAAGAGGATTGTGTATTTGATACACACACCGGTGGAAAAAAGCATTCCACTTTGTACGTTTTATTTGGAAATGTATCGATAGGAGTCTACGTAATTTGGAAAAATAATCCTTGGTTGTTTTTCGTTGCTTTACACTGGAAGTATATGGGTTGCAGCTACACATCGTTTATTCGAATCCATTTGGTTCGGTTTTCAGCTTATTTTAAGTAGTAATGTTTTGAAAATAATGTCAATAAATATTTAATGTCAGTATTTCTGCCATCGATACATTTATACCCTTCTGTTGCTACAAATGTCATACATTCTTCATGACAACAAGGTTTGCAAAATTCGTTCGAATCGAAAAAAATGTTAGTGAATCTTAAATTCACTTTAGACCTTCAACTACTGCATTTTCATTTGCTGGAACAGTGTTTGAACTGAACACATAATGAGAATCGTTTATGAGCATCTACTGTAGATATGATGCAAATTCGTCTTCTGTAGTGTCCTAAATATGTGTAATACGTATGTTAATATATTCCACAGTCATATACTCTTTTAGAAGGAGCTTTCTGAAGTAGCGTTCTCAATTAACCTCGAGGGTTTCTGCCCGCTTTCATCTTATTTCATGCTGTAGAGTCAGTATCCGGGACTACATTAATATTTCATTTAATTTATTAAACAAGTACTTCCAATAAACTATATTCATTTTCATTAAATAACGATTGAAAATTATGAACATATAATAGATGCATGAGACTTTTACATAATTTATATAAAAAAAGAATTGTTCATTTTTAAATTCAACATTTGATTCCAACTGAGATTTTTGAACGACACGTGGCAGTGTGTCTAATGACTTGCCTTCTTCCTCTGGTGACGCTGGTTCAAACCCTGTCTGATCCAAGTAGAATTCGTGGTTGTGGACGAAGCGGGTTCCCAGCAAGTTTTCTCGGGACACCCCCGTTTCTCTTCCATTCATTCCACCACAATATTCACTCATCATCATCCCACCCCATTCGTATGTCAGTTTCGTCATCCCCGTTATTTAGGAGGCCGTCTGAGAACAGGCGGTGGTCGTGTGCAACGTTCCTGAAACAGCAATGCTGCTAGAAGTCCTCTACCTCAAAAGCAATTGTATAAACAAATTTGTCGCTTAGACAAATGAGTATACCAAAAGAATGGATCCGGCACGAAGGACCAAAATGTGCAAACAAATTTGTCCCGTAGAAAAAACAGCTGCACATTGATATCCGGGTCAGAGGACCGAAAATATATTATCAATTTTTTGTCCCGAAGAACAAATACATGAAATGATACGCAGACAATGTGCTTGCTTTATCTGAACATTGGGCTCGAAGAACCAACTGTTATGACAGTAATGAATGATGAAAGGATGAAGGTGTAAGATAAATAGTGATTGCCATCAAATAACTGTTTAATAAAACATGCTATGAAGGTAAAGGAGAAAAATGATTCAATACTGATTTTCCGTAATAGATCGTGATGAGATGATCCTGGAAAGCCAGCCGAGATGACGTATTTGAAATAAAGTTGGAGAGCGAAGAGAATGAATGCCCTGTACTTGAGTGCTCCTCGCAACGAGCCGACATGGTGAGGATAGTGATGAATAGCGGCGAGTGAGCCATATTGCGTAGCTTGCCGGGATGATGAGACGCGTTGACAGCGAGTCTAGTACTGACTGCTGACGAGTGTTTGACTGACTGTCCGCCTGCCGACTGCTGTGCTCGGGTGAGGTGACCGCGAGCGAGTGCCTGCTGACGAGGCAAGTGATGAATGGCGGCGAGTGAGCCATGTTGCTTAGCTCGCCGGGATGATGAGATGTGTCGATGGCGTGATGAGTGACCAGAGAGGGAGCCTGGAGAGACGAATGTACCGCCCTGGTTCTGACCAGAGAAGGAGCCTGGCGAGACGAATGTGCCCCTCCGGTGATGTAAATGATTGCTCAACTAAAGTGCCTGGCTAGAGGGCGAGTGACTGCTCTGCCACCTGAGAGCGAGTGATCGTCTGTCGAGCAGTGCCAGCAAATGGCCTGGCTGGCGGTACATAAACTCGCGCTGTAGCGCGAGTGACGCGCCAATGGTCAGGCACGACGTCGTGACGGTTGCATGACTTATGGCGGGAAGGGCCACCAGAATAATCGAGAAATGAGGCGTCGTTGTTCACAGATGCTCATTATGTAAGATATGTCACATTCGCACAGAGTTTGAGTTCCAGAAATGACTCATTTTTCTTAATAATGTTACACCAAAATATGTCTGAACAGCAATTCTGTAACGATTACATACATACACACTAATGGTGTAAAAGGGGATAGTGAAAGTACTTTAAGAAACTATTAAACCAAATGACAGGGCCTTTAATCCCTTCAGTTCATCTGGTTTCCCTTCACAAAAAGTAAATGACTCAAAATCACTAATTTATACTCTCATAAATTTCAAGGTCACATGAAATCAAACATTCCAGTGGTTAACACAAGTGAAATGAAAGACGAAGACAGTCATTTAGAAAAATAAAATAACGTAAATGGATTATTGAAGTAGAAAAATTACATATACACCCCTAATAATTTTCTTGCATTGCACAGATTGCAAGAAAAAGTATAAGTAATATCTTTTACTTTGAATATTTACTTATTAAACAGACTGTTAATCAAATTTCCTCAATATTTGTTCTCGTAGAAACCCATCTATGAAAATAACATTCATGAACGAGAATGTTAGTGTTAAGTATAAAGCAGTTTATTCCACAAGCTACGTGTTCTCGTATGAAGTCTTTCGAATTTATTCCGTTAGGAATAAAGAATTAATATAAAATAATATTTATTCCTGATAAATGTAACGTACGTCATCTAAACGTTGACGAAATAGTTGATTAAGTAAATCCAGGCCATAGCGGCAGTTAAATTTTTTTTGTTAGAACGTTTATTATTGTGAAAAATATTTTTAAACTGGTGGGGACATATTTATTCATTTATTTGAAAAATCATTATGTCCCCATCTGTTTAAAAATATTTTCCACGATGATAAGCGTTTCTACTACATACAAAAAAACAGGTCAAAAAGAAAATGGATCAGTTTTTTGTAATTTAAAGAAGTTTTGAGATAAAACAATTACATATGTTTTGAAAATAAACGAAAAAAATTCCGGACCGCCACAAAATACTTCCCCGAGTTTCGGATGGTTATAATGAGCTTTTATTCAGTACTGGAAGAATCTGCAAGTGCCTCTAAATTAATGTCAGTCCGAAATGATTTAGGAAGTCAGGATTACATTCATTAAACGACATGAATGTCACAAACATTATTTCCTTGCCTCTAGACTTAAACTTTGTACACCTCAGAAAGTAATGAGGTGTCAAAATTAATTTATGTTTAGATCACGAATCGCTAACATTTAAATGAAAACAAATTTTCACTTGCGTAATAAGGAAATATTGAAGTATTGTCCTCTGCGGTTTGCTATGGTGACCTTCTCTTCAATGTCGTCTGCCTGGAAGCGAAAGCCGCGACTAGTGAAAGTGAAGGAACTGGGGGCCGCGACGTTGAAGGGCATGTTGCTGTGACAGTTGCCTTGTTGCCTTGTTGCCCTGCATACTGTAGCCGAGAGGAATTCGGTTGAGGTCCTCCTCCATCCGGATGCACACTCCACTAAACCTTACCACAATTCATTCTCCCTTTTGTCTTTATCAGAGAGGAAAATGGAAATCCTGAATTTTATTTTCGTTGCACTCCATGTAACTTATAATATATTTCGAAACAGAAATATATATTTGTATATTTGGCAGCATAAACGTGATTGCTTGTCAGCAACTAAAATGTTTCACTAGATGATTGAGAAACGGACGGTAACATCTCTGTTCTAAACTGTCAGCTTCATAACTTATGTTCAGAGTAACTAAATGACACCTGCCTTTGTATGTTTCAATTTCAAGAGCATAACGTAATCGCGTGTTTTGAAATACTTTCGACTTAAACTTAGTTCGCAAAGTTTCGAAATGATATCAGATGGTGTTAAGAATATGTAATTGTCATTTTTCCTCCGATACGACCGGTACATGGAAATTGAAAATCGTTAAAGTATAGTTCCAGAATAGAAGCTAAGTTCTAAACTTCTTTACTCGCATTGATGCATACACTATTAACAATACAACGTCGATGTACATCATGAGAATAATGGCATGATTAGAAGTGAATTTCCTGAAATAATTTTGAAATTTTTAATAAAACAGTTTCAGAGAGGCAATGTATGAGCTCCAGATTTTGAACTTCCATACTTCCCTTTTTTTTCTTCAATCACTTCAATGTATGATCGTATTGAATGAAGCTGCAAGCCGAAACCTCAAACATCACGTTTTCACGAATGTAGGAATAAAATTAATATTCAATGTGAAAAAATACATTTTTCATGACTTTCATCTAGAGCCGATTTCGGTTGGAATTGAAATCTGCGTAATTCATGATGAATAGGCGCTGGATAGGCAACCAGAGGTCTAAATGCACCATTGCACCACGGGTTGCATAGATCCTGTTCAGGAGGTCCGCTGCAAGAAAGAAAGGAATGGATGGGACAACTAACAATGCAGTGTCTGGCGAACCAAACTCCCAAGCATTGGCCCTTGACGATACTCCGCTTTGGATCAACGATCTCTCGCAGACGGTCTTCTCGATGTTTCGAATGGACCCGCTCTCGCCGCAACCGAAACGCGCAACCCACGCACGAGAATCGAGTTCCCTGAAGCGGAACGAGGTCGAGACCTCGAACTCTCAGGGTGCGGAGCGAAGCCTCGCTTGCACTCGCCACGCGGAAACTGACACTCGAAATTGCGTTGGAACTTCTCCCTCCGCAGAACTCGCACGTCCGTAATGCAGCGGCAGTGGAACTGACAATTCAACTAGGTTAATGAAGGAAATCATGTACGAAATGTTTCAATTACACTCTAATCCGTTCTAAAACATCGGATCCAGGACATAATAACACATCCCCTCCATTTGATAAATTCCTCGCTCAATTTCAGGAGGAGTTTTCATTAGAAATTTTAACAGACGTTACAAACATATTCAATATCTTTAACATTTGGCCAACTAGTGTTTCTTTCAATATCAAACTAAATAAATGATTCGTTCTAAGAATGTATCTTACTTTTTGACAGTACGTAATTTTTAATGAAATATAAATAACTTAGAAATGAAGATGTTAGTGAATTCCATCAACAGTATAATGTGTGTGTCAAGTTATAATTGGAAAAAGTATAATTTGTACTCATTTTGTGACAAATGATTCATCGTGCTACTTTTTTTCATAGTTGTTTTTCACTTACTTGGGCCACCGAAGGCCAATCAGGTGCAGTGAGTAGCTAAGTAAATCAGAAGAGATTTACATTGGGCATTTACTCCCCCCTACCGGTACAATGTAAAGTAGGTAACCACGAGTCACCAATATAATAAACCACACTTCGACGAATCCAATGTTGTATTCAAAGCGTATCACACATAATAATGCCGCAGATAACGGTAATACAAGCAATGAATCGGAATATGAACATTTTGCATCCTGATTTAATGAATGGCTGTGTACAGAAGTACTTTTAAGTACTTCGTAGAAAAAGGTTAATATTACAATGAAGTCAATAACTCATTCAACTCAGAGATTCTGAATGTTACGACTGATACTCTTTGAGATGTTCTATTATCTCCGTTCCTCACGATTCATTTCAAAGATTGAATCCCTCCAAAGTCGAGTGACAAATATTGGACAAAGATAGAGCTCTTTTTTGCTTTGACGGTACATAAAAGAGAGATGATTCGAATGGTGTGGAGCCTCTCTTTGTCTAGGCTAGATGAAGACAACAGTGTGAAGAACCCACACAACCCGCACTTGAGGAGCGGGGAACACACGCCGCGCGTAGCACTGTCGCTGCTACCGTTGTCAACACAGTCGACTAGCGAACCGAATTGCTTCTGTGACTTGCGGAATTCCTCATTTCTCATATTTCCAGTTCTTCCCTCCATTTTGAGAAAACCCTTTTCTTTCTCGTCGCTGCAACGTCCCGAGGGTCTCCCCCTCCCCCCCACTACGTCTCCTCCTACTCACCCTCCGCAGCAAGCTCTTCTCTCAGTAGGAAGCCCCCGGGGAGTCTTTGATGTCGCGATTCGAACGGAGCTTCAACAATGTTTGGCGTTCTTTGAGGAGCGGCGCGACGGTGAGGGGAAGAGGGAAGGCGTTTGCGGGGAAGGGAGGAAAGAGCGTTTGTGCGACACCTCCGACGGAGTTGCAACAGATTAACAGGAGCAGCTACGTTACGCCCACGCGCCTTCCACAGGGGAGGAGAGGAAAACGTTTACAAACGTTGAAATCGTTATTACAAGCAAAAAATGTATTTAAAGCGTACTGGATTCTGGATAATTGAAGATACTACTTACATTTAAAATGGTAATTTATTAGTTATCTAAATTACCAGAGATGAAACAAACGAATCAGTATTCGCTTATGTTATAACAAATTTGATTAACTATCACTTAATTTTGAATAAAAAAATATTGCTTTATTTTAAAATTTGTGATTTAGATGTAACAATTATTTAAATTAATCAACAGTTTATTTTCAAATAGGTACTAACAAACTGTGTATTACTACGTGGAGGACAATGAACTAATTAATTTTCTGGAAGCAAGCAATCTCATCAATTACGATCAGAAGTCCAAAGGTAGAGGCTGATTTAATATATCTGCGCCTCAATATCACAACATACGCCTCCCCCCACTAAAGAGAACAAATATAGTTAGCTGTTTGCTATCATACCTACAGACAATTAAAAAATATTATTTACAATTTTAATAACAGTTA
This sequence comes from Laupala kohalensis, assembly GCA_002313205.1. Lineage (NCBI taxonomy): Eukaryota > Metazoa > Arthropoda > Insecta > Orthoptera > Trigonidiidae > Laupala > Laupala kohalensis. Next base: position 73,972 of record NNCF01133640.1, read on the forward strand.
TTTGCAAAGACGTGCTGCTGTTAGTTTATTATTCCAAAACGTTAAGCTATTTGGTAATGTGCACATTCTCAGTTCGTAAACATAATATATGAAGTAATCTAGCTACTTGACTATTACTATTGTTCGATGAACTTCAGATAGAGGAAAATAGGTTTATTACACTTATTAAAAACTTGTTTCTTAGGTATCATTAACATGATATCATGTAATATTAAGTGATTAATATAATAACATAAATATGATATCATTAACATTATTTTATATAAGAAAGACTTGAAAATGCAATAAATACATTACTCTCTATTCAACAATTTCCTTTCCCTTAGAATTGATGCAGGTTAATGGTTTGTCCCTATCTTAAACAAATCTTCTTTGTGGTGAAACCACATAGAGATAAGAAAGTGATACTATTATTAACTCAATACAACAAGGACCTGACCTCCTTAGTATTTTTAAGTGACCGACAAAATGTGCCAGAAAGACGGGGAAATATTTTTACGCTTACTGATAGAGAAAGATCTGTCCTCTGAAGACATATCTTAAGTCTATAATAACAGTTTACAGATATGAATATTTCCCTTGCTCTTTATGCTATAATACATCGCGTGGGTGTCAGTTGTAAAGGTGTTGCGCTTTTTTCCCTCTACTCAGATAAAATCTTCTGCTCACTAATTTGCTGAGAAAAATTAATGCAAGCGTCTTAATTACTTCATTCTTTTCGCTCAATATCTTTGCGTTTTTAGTTTTATGATTGGGACGTAAATATCACATAAAATTATCTATTAAAAATATATTTATTAAATTCCAATGAATAACCTACGCCAAAAATTCATATAATGTTTGAACTCCGGCATCTTAAAAAATATTAAACTTACCAAGAAATACTATATTATTTCAATGTAGAAAAAGCGATTTAAAACTTCAATCAGACAGATTTGTCAGGAACAATTTCTGTGGGTTAATCTATTTTTATAATTTAGAAATACTTTATTCAAACGTGGTGAGGAATTTTGCCTCCAAGAGCCAAACTACGTAACGAATGTAATCAGTGATATATTAAAAAAAACGTTTTTTCATGACTGCTCTAGATTCTAAATAATAGACCAAATAGCAAAGGTGAACTCTCAATGTTCGTGTGGAAAATGTTTTCTCGAAATGTCAACTTTCAAATAAGGTAAAGTCGTTCCTGGTATAAATCCAACGCAACGGTGCAGCAAAAGAAATGCTTTGACTCCTCCCCGTTCTGTTTGAATGGGAGAACGGGCAGAAGAGCATGCTCGATTAATACGCAAGCAGTCGGTCTGGAAAACGAGATAATAGGGCTCGAGTTGTGCGCTACAGTTCTTGATGTCTCCGCACATTATGTGATATGTCACGTGTATTTCCACAACTTTTGCCCAAAATGCTGCTCATTGCACTCCACTGACTTGTATGCAGATAATTAAAGGAATGAAATACAATATGGTGCATGTTTATGTCATTAACATCGCTATAACATAGTCATATTAAAACTCTTGATTCTGCGTATATTCTACCGGTTATTTTTGCAAAAATTGAGGGAAAATTTATGGATGTATTTCACATAACTCTTCCTCAAACCTTCTGAAAATTAGTGATATATCGACATTTTTAAACAATTAAAATTTAATGACTAAATATTACAATGCTTTTATATTACATTGTATCATTAAGGACATCGCAATACGTCACAAGAAGAGATTATCCCAACATGAAAACACCGAAGCTATATAGCTTCTTGACACAGGGTTCGACTTAAGACGCCTTAAGCGCACCAAACCCCAGGACCTGATATTATGAGGATAATTTAATAAATTAATATTATCTTCAATTTTGCAAATTTTTGTTATCAATTATTCCTTTTTGTGTGTAAATGTGTTCAAATATTATATGGAAAACTTTTTTCTCTCTTTCAGAATAGTGTTTTTAATCACTTTTGACCGTGTGAACTACAATATTTATACAACAGTTAATACCTCAATCATTATTCAAGGTGTAACACACGTCACTTTATTTCATGTTTTATATTTATTACTTATTTAAACTCCTGAGTTTAAGATTATAATATATGTGTATACTCTGTACGAGATGTCATAATAATAATTAAAAAAATTACATTATATATAAGATTGCATTGAACGATATTGTCAAAACCCACAAAATGAAGCAATCAAGTTCTTTTCTAAGATCAAATCATAATTTGGTAGTCCATTTGGAAGTAGCTAGTCATTTAATTTATTACACGTAATTTCAATTTTGGAGAAAATAGTGCATTTGTAACCCTGGTATGAGAATAGTTTGGTTTTAATTAATTACAATAAAATTCTTTTATATCCACTTTCACAATCTAAAAGGTCATTCTTTTCATAATCGGCCAAAACAATCGACCATCTCCGAATGGGCTAGAAACTAAACTTGTATACCACTTCATTTCCCTTAAAAACTAAGACTTAGCTCATTTATTCCATAATTTTATCATTATTTCACATTAAATTACACAGAGTGTTATGCGAAAATTTAGTGTAGGTACGCAGTGACCTCTAAATAATAATAAAATCTATGCTAAAAAGAATCATTATACTTCTATATCGGTGATATTTTGAATTTCTGGAATGATCCCTTTTTTCGTCCGGTTATGAAAATAATGACCCATATAATACACTATATATAATTATGTGTTAAGATTCGGAGCCTCATTACATTAAACAACTAATGGTGGGTTGATCTCGCTTCTATGCTTGCGCACACATGTTCATACGAGCTGTCTTTTCGCCTTCAAAACATACAACATAATGCCAGTCTGTATTGTTTTATATACACTTGGTTGTCCGGGACTCACAAAATATGACTAACTTAACTCTTACATTTTTCTGGAGAAAGTCAAAAGATGATGGCCGAAACGTTGGTAGTTATGTCTACTGAGACGCGGTTTTTCCCGAACACATAGAACATATTGACTGCGATTGCGGAAACCTAACATTCACCAGTTTGGTTTCATATATTAACATTGTATTTTACTAATATTAATGTAATTCGTGCTATTTTGTAGGTGTGGTTATTTCTGACTTAAAAATGACTTGCGAGGTAAATGATTACTCAGACGTTTCGAGAATTTACACTTCACTGTCTTCAAATATGATTTTCAAAATCATGCCATTTTTACTCGAATACGAATGATTAGGAGAGACTAAATTTCAATAAAAACGGGTGTATTTTTGTTTTGTTTTAATATCTACACAAGTTAAAAACAATTTATTTAAAAGATGAACTACGTATTAAGGTTTCTAAAATTTTTTTATAAAGATCTCGCAATTAATTATGGTTTAGTTTACACTCTTGATTGTAAACAACACAAGTTATGAGCCAATATGCCCCATGTCCTACCAACTCCCAAACTATATTCAATGTGAAGAATATACGGATTACTACGGGGTAGGTTGACTATCTGCGCCGAAAAAAACTAGTCTACAAGAAAAGGACTTTATTTTTATTTTTAACCACATGGTATAACTTTAAAACTGACGCCAAATCAAAAACAATGCTACGTAATAATAAGAGCAACAATCAAAATCATACATTGATTCATTTGAAAGCGGATAATCACGAATTTATAGGCGTCACGATAAAAAACTAGAGGAGAAAAATTACTCTTAGGTCTTGTTATAATAAAATACGCCACGCCCCCTCTCCCAAACAACGTGCGCCCGCGATGTCGTGATTCAGATGACTGACTGTTTCTTGCGCCTAGTTGGATGACTTTCCTGTCTGTCGAGTTTTTGACAGTTAGTCCACCCATCCCTACAGTCAACCTGGCCCAGTCTTCTCGAAGGCTAGGGACAGGTATGTTCACGAAACAGTGTAAGGTTTAATACAAGATTATTTATATACAAAAATTATTTCAAATATTCAAGATAATTATTTTTGTAGAAAATGGATTGATTCAAATTTATGATTCATAATAACGTGATTTCGTTGATCAACTAAAAATGATTTGTTTATCAATATTTTTCTAGTCTTAATTTTTGTCCTAAATGTCATTAAACACTTATGCAACTTTTTAAGTAGTTTCCAAAGGAAATCAGAAAAAATATTTTGCAAACTTCCGTGTATTGGTACAGTTCTATAAAAATGGGATTAGTCAATAACATTTTGAAAAAAAAGTTGAAGTAAGAATTAACATAAAAAACAGGGAAAGATTTGGCGGAGAACTTATATTTTGTTCGCAAAAATGTTCGGTGCAAAGCAAGATCAGTGCGAGACGAGAAGAGCATTTTTTCTCAGAAGAAGGAGTGTTTGCTGCAGCTGACGTGACCGCAACACGCGAGGTCCTCAGAAGCAGCTGCCATATGAAGTCACGCAGCAGGAAGCCTCTAGGCCCTTGGCGCACACTTCTCACAAATCATATTCACGAGACCACAACAGCGGTGAAACATTTCCTGTAGTGAGGAACAAGGTGCTAAGTAGAACCTCTTGTAAACATTATGCCTCTTGTATGGATTAGACGTCTTCTGAGAATGACGATGAATGAATAAAACTTCATCGGTTATTCATGAATACATCTGGATCTACTATTGATAAACTACAGATGGCAATAATTTAATCGAATTAATGACTAATCGATTTTCTGTCGGATCGATCAAACAATTTTTTTGATTACTACTTGTGTCGATTAATTGATTTTTTCAGTTATATCGTAGAAATAGTCGTTTCATTTGACTTGTGATTAAAAAGTGAGATTTAAAAATTTCAGTACTTTGATTCTATTACGTAAACCAGTAAGACAAGAATCCACCAATATTAAAGATGATATAAGATACAAAGATGCATTTAAAGGGATCTTTGATTGTAATTACCTTACCACAAACCTGTATATGTTTATCACAAAAAAATGGAAGAGTTCAAGTTTCAGGGTGAAAGAAAATCCCGTAAATGTTTGAGAGAATATGATAAATTATATCGAAAATTATATTCCCGTCACAAAAATATAATCATATACCCACCACATCAGCGCCATCTTGAATGCAATTTCAGAAACAGGGCATTTTGCCAACGAAAGAAAGTCTGGTTAAACGACCAAATGGATGTCAAAATTATAATTTGTTTGGTATTTTATTTCGCATTTTCGTTCAATCATGGTTTAGTTTTCAACTGTTCGTATTTATAATGTTATAAACATTTATTTCATAGATTCATGTCAATAAATGTACAATAATAATAATATTTTCCAATATTATATTTAACCTTTAGAACCCCGAAATCGAAATCACTCATGTTATTTTCATGAAAAAATAATTTACTTTACTATTAAATATTCTGGGTAATAGAAGTTATTGATATATTGTAAAATGGGAGAAATGGGAACACTTAAGAATTTCCAATTTAAAATTTCGGCAGATCAAGATATTTTTTATGAAACATTTTTGCCATAAACTTAGGTTACCTCGTTTTCTTATTAATATCAACCAAAATCTGCTTCATATTGTTCGAAGTTTTTAATTCCGTTTTATTTTTTATTGTGTTCCAAATCATCCTACTAATATTGATGAATAGGAAAGCTTATTACAAATCCATGGTTGCTTCAATTTAAAAGTTTTAAGGATCAATAGGAACGAAAAATATTGTGAAGAGGTGAATAGGAACACCTAATTATGATCAAAGAACACATTATTAAAAAAGTAAACTTTTCAATAAATTCACAAAATAACTGTAGACTTTTCGGAATATCTCTGATTTAATTGCAGAGTGATATATTCCATGTTACTCTCAAAACTAATCATATTATAAAATATAGAATGTGTCTGGATACCGTCAGTATACTCTAATGTTTTTAAAATATCTGAAGAAAGGGAAAAAAAACCTCATCTGTTTCACATCATCTCCTTGTTTCAAAGGCATTCATATACTATAATGTACCTACCATCATATTCGGGGTAAAAAAAACTCGACTACCTGATTACAACAATATTACTAAAAGGAACATACTTAAATTCATTTTTAAGCTCATTTGAACACCTAAAAGTAGCGTTCCAATTCCCTCGGAAATATGAAACTAATGATTTCACGACAAGTATTAAAATGTGACACAAAAAGTCTCCATAACAAGTTAGATAGAATGTGGCATAAATGTTGTACAGTTTTATACTTATCGGAAACATCGCGAAGCATTCAGGAAGATTGTTTGTATTTTACAAGGTAAGTTTTGTACGGGTTAAAAGTTCATGTATTTTTGTTCGTACGTAGAATCCTAAAAAACAAAGAAAATATTGGCAAAAACGTGAAACAATTTTTTTAACCAATTGAAAAATTGGGAATGGGAAATTCTTGTGTGTCTTTAATAGGAGAATATTTTGGTGTCTTTACAAAGTTCCGTTTCCATTCACCCCACTGTACCTGTTTACCCCATTTTACGTAATTACTAAAATGAAATAACACTAAATAATATAGCTAAATAATATTTAGCTAAATTTAAACAATATGGCTGAGGCTCTATTATCTGAAAATTATTTAATTAACTAATAGTCGATTACTTTGGCCTATTAATTGTAGGAATATGTTTTTGCATATTGAATAATTAATAATCAGTTAACCGAATATTCGTATCAAACTAGCCACCTACATTTACAGTAACTCTTATTTTAAGGTAAATAAGTTGGAGATTTCAGTTTTCACATTTTTCATAACGGCATTATGATTAATCATAATTCTACATTTATATTTTGCGTAAAAAATCTCCAGATGGAAAAAATATTGACTAGTAACTTCTAACGAATCCTAGCATGTTCCATCTCCTGTTGTGTACACATATTTATACCAGTGTGAACTCACTGAAATACGCGGTTCGATAAAACCCGCAACACTGTCTAGAAAAACCCGATATGGGACAAAGTTTATGGAAATGTGAGCATCGCTCTCGCTGCGTTCAGCGGGGGTGGGAAGGGGCGATATACCTCCCCTCTGCTCTACCCCTCCATCAGAGGCAGCCATGAGACGTAACAGCCTCTGTCTGATGGACAGCGGTGGTTCTGATAAAACAGCATACGCCATTACACTCTAATACCTCATTAATGACAAATTGGCTCTTTGCACCGCCCCTCTGCTTTTTGCCTTTCAGCAGACTCTCAAAGACCAAAAAAAAACCTTTGCCAAAATATAATTAGCCTCCCCTTTTCGACGCCTCATAACATGAACGGGAAATATTTGTCTGCGGTTCGGAAACACGAAGTTTAACAATTCGACGATTTTTGTTGTGTCATGTACACTCATGTTTCATAAAAATATGAGACTGACATTTCACATAATCATCACGATTTACGTTCCATTTGTTGATAGTACAAATGAATGCCACAAATAGGAATATATTCAATGCCGTCCAAAAACGCGCTGACTCTGAAGTGAAGAAAATGACAACAGATAAGAGACGTCAAGACTCGAGGAAGGAATCATAAGCTTTTCACTCCGGAGATAAGGAAGAAATCTGGGAAATTTCCGACTTTTCGTCTCACCTCGACGGAAGTCGCTCTAAGGTCCATCATTATTGTAAACTTCACGAAAGCTGAGTTGACGGAGCGCTCTACTATTCTCTTCGGTTTCTTACCGAATGGGTATTACCTCGTCACTATCAGAACGAAAAAAAAAATCATCTTACAATCAACTTACACTCCGGGTACGTAACCGTCCTATCAGGCTGACCTAGGGTCAGACTTCCGCAAATATCGCCTCACATACTTTTCACGCCAAAGAACGCTTTTTTTCTCTTTGAGCTTCAGTTTGTTTTTCTGTCTCGTCTATTCATTCAGAGGGTTGGTTGGCAATATGTCATCAAGACACCTGTAAGAGATAGTTGCAATAACAATTGAAAATATGTCGAGGCTGTCGTCGAATTTCATTACACGTCTGGTAGGCGGGTCACAGGCTTAGCAGGAAAACTACCGTATGGAAAGGGAGATGTTTTTAGTAATGCTCGACAGTGAGGTGATTTTCGCAGTGGTAGCTATATCGTCTCCGCCAACTCAAAACGCGCCAACTCTTCCGGAGTGAAGCGCGACCGGCGCGGCGCACGCTTAGATGTCAAGCAGGATTACTTCGACATCCAACCGTATGGCGAACATGTGTTGCTGCGGGTGAGACAAGTTAGAAATAGAATTCAATACGTGTAGGAAATACTCCACATTTGAATATATTACACTCCCGAATTCCATGACATTTGATAAAAAATATCATTAAAGTTCCTTTAATCAAAACACTGTCAACACGAATTAAATACAGAATGAAACAGTGAAAGCGAACATCTCAAATATTTCCTACAAAAATAAAGATATCGAAATGCGATCTGTTTTTTAACAAATAACATCTGTTGTTTTAACTCGCAACATCCGAGTACCTACTCGTGGAGGAGTGTTTGCAACGTCAACAGCCAGGTGAAAATTGCGACGGACCGGGACTCGAACCCGGGACTCGAACCCGGGACTTCTTGCTCTGTCCGCAGGTGTACTATCCACTGCACAACCCACAATGCATTTCAGTCGGCGTGTAGTGGATAGCACACCTGCGGCCAGAGCAGGGCTTCCCGGGTTCGAGTCCCGGTCCGTCGCAATTTTCACCTGACAGTTGACGTTGACAACATCTGTAGTTGTTTGTTCAAATTCAATAAATGTTACATCTATGTATAATAATAATAATAATAATAATAAAAGTGCCTTTATTTTGGCGAGACTCAGACCTTAATGTCAGCTCTTCCGTCTAACAATTTTAAATCATTTACATTTTAAATACAAGATGAAAATGGGAGGATCGTATTTACATTTAAACGTCTTGCATCGTCTTAAATCGTATTTACATTTAAATTTATACTTCTTTTCGTGGTAATTAGAGATGAAATGAAAAGATGTGTAGTTCAGTTATGAAAATCAATAAAAGTGCCAATTTCCCTGCAGCTGAAAATGCTTCTGATCATAGTGACACATTGCATGGTTAGCTCCCTTTAGAGAGGTACGTCTTAGTGAAAACCGCTCTTCGATATCCTTATATATTTAGGAGATATGCGAAGTATTCGCATTCATAACACACCCAGTATATATATANAATTATGGAGGACTATTAAATAATTTATAAATATAAAAATTAATTTAGCCCGTCACCACGATTTTCAAATAAACACCATTTCCAACCGTAAATACAATTTAAGGATCTACTATAATTAATGATTTTGAAATTTCAGAATCCGTTAAGTATACTGCTCCAACATGTTACTTACTCAAACTTTTTGTATTACGTTTTTGACATGTTCTAGCTATAGACAATAAGGAGGGTAATTTACATTCCACGAGTGAATCAATCAGTCCTGAGGGGATGATGTGAGATCAGGAAGGGAGCGGTTCACGAGGAAAAAAGGACGTGACGTATCTAGGTGAGTGTTTGCCGTAAAAAAATGATAAACTGGTATTTTATTACTGTAAAATTTTATGAGGTAAAAACAACAAATTTTGTTGTTACCATTGTTTAGGCCAAAACTAAAGGTGACTGAAACGTTGGCGTGTTGTAAAAAGGAGTTTTGTTATGAATAAGCGATAAACTAAGCGATACAAAATTATTTTAAATATTCCTCAACACACATGTATCAAAGAGCCAATTCCCGGTCATCGGGATGTACACCACTCCATTCATTGTAATTTTATGCTCGAAACTCAGTCTCGCGAACTCCTTCAATGCACTTATCTGGTCTTGCCTTCCATTTCATAAGATGTTCTTCGGTAATACCTTTCTTCTCAAAGGATTCAGTGCCTTCCCTTCCATCACATTCACGGAAAGGATTATCTCTCACTTTCCGAAACGAGTGAGACGCGCAGGGCGTGGTCGTAGAGCGGTCAACTGCGGACGAGCAGGTGGAAGAGAAGAGAAAACGGACAGAATCCAACGACACGAGAAGGGAGAGAGAATGGGTATAGAAGCACCTCTTTTGTAATTCGATACTCTCCTCCCGAAGGGAAGTTTGCTCTTTGACCCCACGTCGAGAGATGTTGCTCATCCGACACACTAAAACTGGCTTCGGAGACACTAGTACTTTCCCGCTACTTTCTTCAGGGATAGAAAGCACTCGCGTATTTCTCTCGTTTAATCCACTGTTGAAAGGGAATACTGAATTAATCTTCATTATCGTAACAACAAACATGACAAATATTTAAATATATTATTTACTCTATAGTACCAATCAAAAGAAAAACAAATAGAGACCAGAACTTTGATTAATGTCTGTCTGAAGTCTTTCGTTCTTTACACGAAGTTGTTCGAGATTTTTAGCACGATTTCGTTTAAAAAATTGTTAGTTTCAAATATTTCGCCATAAAAATGTTTTAAATACGAAAACATCATTAAACTGGGCCTTACGATTGTTGTTCTAATACTGAATACTTTTGTAACTAAAGATTTCCATTATAATTCACGTATAATTCCACAAAAATGGCAGAAACAGGACAACACAACTCAATGTGATGATAATGTATTTGATTTCATTGCTTATATTTTTATTTTAGTTGAAATTTTATGTTAAACTTTGTGTTAAACAGAAGTAATCGCACATTTCCATCCCAATGTTTTTACGTCGTGCATTTTTATTATTTGCAATATTATATTAATTTCTTCCTGAATCAAATGTGGTAGTTACGGTCTATGTGGGAAGTTGTGTTGTGACTAGAACGAATAATTAAATAATATGAAAATTCTTATGTAAATTTTTCAGTTTCTAAAACGTTCAAACACGGATATAATAATTTAATGAAACAAAAATTAAGCGTTCATAATTTTTATTTTAGTCATGAACGTTTTTACATAGTTACTGAAGATTTACTTTCCTTATTTTTGACTAAATATTTTTAAATTATACCTACAATCTAAATATTTCATAAGTTGTTTTTATATTTAAACTGTTCTTCTGAAGCATACCATGGCTGAACCACATTTTAAAAGCAAGTCCACCATAATACCATTTGTATGATCGTAACCTTTAAATCTGCCCCCATCCCCGGACAATTATCACAAGCCGTGCTCATTATCGCACAGACAGGTAGCTCTCCGAGGCGGACTGATGTGGGGAGAAAGAATGGGGATTCAATCGCCGATTCAACGACCTCTTTGATGTCCTCCGATAAAGTCACCACACTTCGTCTTTGGTTCACGAGTCTGTCCGCCCACGGACGAAAAGAAATCATCTTAATCCATAGGAATTTCGAGGTATTTTATTGCAATACCACATATTTCGTACCTATTGAATAAATGTACATCTTTTTGACTATAGAATTATCACTTATTAAGAAACAACCAAAGTGTGAGAACTGACCGAGAAGTCCTTCCACTACTCCTTCTTCTGACTGATGTCGAATTATTTTATAATCAATAATGATGGATAGATTGAAGGATTTATTTGGGCGAGTGATCAATGACTGCGCGAAGCATGCGTAATGCGAGCTGATAGTCAACCCATCAGTACCTCGAAACATGTGTGAGCGCTTGTTCGTCCGTCGCAAATCCGAGAAGGGAGTGTGGCCCACGGGAGATCAAAGAGGCCGTGTTCTGTCTCTCGCAGCCGATCGTCCGTTGGAAGCCTGAGCGGCTCAGGGGAGAGGGGAGGCTGTGGTGAGAGGGTTCGCGGAAGTCACAACACGGAATCACAAAACCGATGGCGGGAGGCATGTGTCCTGGTCCCAGGAAGTGCTCGTGTCCAAAGCGCTCATTATCGCACAGACAGGTAGCTCTCCGAGACGGACTGATGTGGGGAGAAAGAATGGGGATTCAATCGCCGATTCAACGACCTCTTTGATGTCCTCCGATAAAGTCACCACACTTCGTCTTTGGTTCACGAGTCTGTCCGCCCACGGACGAAAAGAAAATATCACCATATTATCGTAAGGCACAGCTTTGTGAATAGAAGTTCTGTTTACAAAATATTATCCAACATTTTCAAAAACCTACTCGAATCGCCATTGCGGAGTTAGGAAAGTATTCGGAAGAACGAGTTTCAGTGGAAACACTGCTTGAAATTGCCTCATCGTCCCATCAGCAGCTATCGAATTCACCTACATAGGTATCCATTAGCATACTAAAAAAACACAAAAATGGATATAATGGCAGAAATATTTTTATATGAAAATATACAGTATTGACTAAAAAGAACAGCCATTCTCGAGTCTGGAAGGGAAGTTGCTTGATGCGTGCCGACTTGTTATAATTTTTTTTAATGTTGTGATTATAGACCGAAACCGTTCAAGTGGACGAGTTGACAGCTCTATCTACCCAATGCGCAGTCACCATGTGCAAGTTGGCGAATCTAACCAAGGGAAAAGAATGTCTCAATATTTTTTCAGTCTAACGGTTTCAGTTTCTACATTATTGAAAGAACATTCAGTTCTGCACATGCTAATCGAACACCTCGTAACGTCGACGCCACTGAAATACGGCTGTTCTCCCATAGAAGTGTTCGTTTAACATAGCGAACATCAGAAGAGAGAATGAAGCAACACATTAAATTTTCACTACAATGATTCGGATAACCAATCGTGCCTCCAACGCGGAATCAAATGCTAAACATGAATTGTTGAAAAACGGCATTAATCCCTTCTCATTAAGAAGACCTTACACATATCAAGGTGGCCCCAACCAATAAATTTTTTTTTCTACATGACTGAGGATGACTGGACGCCGAAACTGTTTCATCCAGTTTGTAAATGACTTTTATATATTATTTTTTCTTTTCAATTTTTCATAAACTATAAAACTTTTTAATATATACAACGAATTTGCAAAATATATAGAATTGCTACAAAATGCTAAATGTATACCTTCAGGATCTGGAAAATTGTCTTTAAATATTTTCTACACATGGAGGTGTTAGCATTTGTGCCTCACAAAGGAACATGTGTGTCATGGTACGTGGAATACGAGAGTAATATTTGGAAATCTCTAAAATTCGCATATAAATGTTAACATCTATTTCTAATTTTGCTTTTACTTTTGATAAGTAATGTCCTGTTTGATTGGAACACACTGATGTCCTCTTTGATTAGATACAAGGAACATATTTATGAAGAGAAACATTCCGCAAAATACCAATTATTAAAAAAGAAGCAGAGCATTATGAAATGGACTGTATCGTGAGGAATGGTGACACATATAGTAAGATTCGTAGAGCAACTACAGATACAATATTTTTAAAAAACCTTTTAGGGAAAGATGGATGGATTCTGTCTTCCCCCAAAACAGACATTAGGTAAATTGAACGTCAACCTTGATGACGTAAAGGCAAATTTTTTTACGTCTCCGTTCCACCGCTTTATGGTTGTCACGATCTTCGACACATTTCAACTGAACCAACAGGTATTCGCAACGGTGCGTTCATGCGCCGAGGAAAATGGACCAAGGTGAAATGTCTTTGTTTAGGCTGCACGGAGGTGGTAGTCTGCAAAGCGTGTCAACTCGCCGTGTTTGTCCACAAAGACCGCTGCCTGGTCCCCACGGCCTCGGAACCTTCAGATCGATGCAGCCCACCACGACGACGTCACCAGCTGCAGACGTGTGGAGCGCCTTCGATCAATGAGACAGGAAGAAGACTTCATGGACACATATGGGCACTTCGACGGGAAGCGGTGGCGATCTTCCTGACGACGAGCCGAAGAGCGGCGCTGTTCAACCGCCAGCAGTGGCCTCCTTCACAGGTGTTATGCTGGAGTAAGAGCGCATTGCACCTCCAAAGGAGGCCACAGCAGGCGGCAGGTGATTGCAGGTGCTCCAGTGATGCAGGGGTTGCTAGCGGGAGAAAAGCGGAACCTCTGGATGCTGATAGCGTCTGTCCATTATATTAACCAACAAACTCTAACGAAATGCTTGTTGATAATAAAGTAGATAAAATAATCAAAAAAAGGGAAAGATGAAATAAATTACAATGATAATATGAAATTCGTGTAAGAAATTAATTGCATAGATTGTAAAAAAAAACGTACATATGTCAGACAAACAGGAAGCTAAAAACCTGAGTAAATGAACACACAAAAAATATCAAGCAAAACCCAAAATACCATAACGTAGTGACGGAATACATAATAAACAATAGACACGATTTCAATTAGGAAAGAGTTAGAATTAAAGACAAAGAAAGAAACTACATGAAGTGAGCAATATCGGATATGGTATATATATNTATATATATATAACTGAACGATGAGAGTATTAATTTAGAGTCTGATAGGTTCTCGAACATATATCTTCCATTACTTTTCTAAATGATTTTTAAATGGTCAACCCTGCACTCGCATCCGTTAACATCATATTCCTTTAAGACACTGAAATTTCAGTTATGACTTGTCCTCCCATGGAGTCGCATCTGTTTGATTATTATAAGATTGTAATGATTGTTGTCATTTTTTAATATAAAAATTGTTATTCGCCTGATGAGCACTGTGTCCAGTCAAAACATTGTGTTTAAAACCGTGTTAAACAAAAAAAGTTTGAAAATGATGAAATTGTTTTATTGGCTAATAAAATACAAATGAATTTATTGTCGTCTGTAAGACATTACATACTACTTTGTGAACATAAAATGTATTTCTATTGATAGTAAACTGTCTGTTCACGTCGTGGGGTTTCCTAAAAAAATAAATTCATTCAGTAGTTTAAGTTTTATAGAATATTAAAATATTACTACGGAATTAATTATCTGCTGGAGAGACTTTTTTTTGAAATTGTAGAATACAAACACGAAAAACCATTTTTAAAAGAATCTAATAATGTTCATAATATGTAATGTACACATAATTTCATTCCCATCAACATGCTTAGATACAGAATTTACTTACGTATTGTAAACACGAGATACCTTAAGTTATTCCAGAGGCAGATTTCAGAAAAAGTATCCGTGATGCGTAAGCGTGCTGCGTTGTAAGCGCAGTAATTTGTGCAATAGCATCGCGATGAAAGAAATGGAAGATTGTACATTTGAGTAACAATTTTAATTTCTGAAACGGAATCTTTCAACTTTTACAAGAGATTTCAAAATATAATTAGTTCCTAAAACACGACACACGTTGAGTGGTAAGAAATGTTGCAATAATTTCCAACGATTTACCTGGCTCATCCGTTTGAGCACATGCACGGTAGTAGTGATAAACATTCAAGGTCATATACAAAATTAAAAACCTCAATTTACGTGAATATTGATTTTTTTTCTCTGTACAATCTGTTTTGGGGAAATAAAAATGTTGCACTCTATAATTCTTTGAAAAATTGCACTCTAATTTTAATTCGTATATACTGAAGTGGAACCTAATTTTTATTTTTATTCCAATTGAACAATTGATCAATGAGTCAGTTGCAGTGTATCTTACGTACAATTAAAGAACTCTATTTTTATATCACACAATATACGTTCCAATAACAAAAACAGTGACTGCAGTTTCGTATCATTCTTGGAAAATTCACAGAGACCGCACGATTGATTCAAGAAAACACAATTAGAATAAAGAAAATAATGTTTTAAATTTTTCTGAAGAGACTACGGTTTAAGTTTTGTCTTCTCACACGAAGAAGTACGAGAAAAACTTCCAGCGTTTTTCCATCCGCCCCAAATTTTCCATTACAAAACTACTGTCGCTGGTTTTAAAAGCGAAAACATTATTGAAGAAGTGAAAGTGAAGTAAACAAATTCTATTTTATATTCATGCGATTTTCACTGAAGGAGAAAGTTCTAAAAGAAATATGGCATCAAAGTCAAGATTTAGCTCTAAATAAAACCATTAAAATCCTGGCCATAAACATTACTTAATTAAACATTCATTTTAGCAGCATATATAAAATCGTTTAACCATAATGCAGAAGACCCACCCTAAAATGTTCAGGGTCCATCTAGGAGACCCGGAAAAGTAAAACTCGGAACTAACTTCTAAAACGGAGTAATTCAACTTCTCGATTGCAGCCGGGCTAAGTGCTCCCACTATATTTCGTGTCACAGGTGTAGAGATGCTGCTAGGCCATTATCCAGTACGTTTTTGTAGGTTCCGGTCCTTTCCCATGTGACTCATTTCACTCCGTCCCATATAGTGAACAGATTATGCTGGCAACTTCATGTTCTTTAATTCGAGTTCCATTTATTTTTTTATTTGTTTTGACGATACAATATTATTGTGAAAAAAATTCAGGTGTTTCTTTTACTGGAAAATTCAGTGAGGAGCGAAGGGAATGATCGACTCCTCTCCCGCCGAGACTGAAACTTCGTAATATTTGTTACATTTTCAGTTAATGGTAGTTTTTTTGTTTTCTTTTTTTCTTTTCATTTTCATTATGCAAGTCCCAGTTTCTCGGTTGTTACGCCATTACCTGGGTTACTTATCTATCTCTCTTTCTCGTTTTTCATCTTTGTTTCTTATTGCCGTCGCCGAGCAAAAAGGAGATGTCCCCGGTCCTAACCGCGGGGAGGTGGGGAACTGTCTACGAGCTATTTACTACCTTATTCCTTTGCGAACAATCAATGTCTGTGATATATCTTTCGAAGTTTTTAAATCGTTCTTCTGTTGCTAAATAATCTTCTCAGTTTCTGTCACTAAATATTCCCATTCTCTTCATGTTGCCTTGTCATATTGCACGTTCTTGTCCAAGTAAGTTACATGTATGGAGAATATGGTTTAAATTGCCCATCTCTGATCCGCATGCACACATATTAGTCTCCAATAACCCCATTCTTTGCCATTCAAATTACGTGTATGGAGAATATGGTTTACATTGTCCATCTCTGATCCGCATGCACATATATTAGTCTCCGATAACCCCATTTTTTCCAATAAGATCTATTATCCCTATGTCCCGTTATGATTTCCATTATTTGTGGTGTAGGTATGAACCATTTTTTGTTTTTATATGCAAATCTCACATTTGGTATGAATTTACATGTTAACCTGCCTTCTTTCGCTTTATCCCAGCGGATTTGCCAACCTTCCATTAGAGCCCGTGTTATTTTTCCCTTCCAATTACTTATATTCTTGGTTATCTTTTCCTCGCCAATTTATACTTCTCCCAGTGTCCTTAGCTTGTATCTCAAATAATGTTTGTCAAATTCGATGTCTATGGGTGGTATTCCGAGGATTACCTGCATAGCTTTTGTGGAGGTACTTGTATAAGCTCCACTCCAGTATATTATGAATTGTCTTTGGTAACTCGTTAGTCGGCGTAACATGTAAACTAATTTTGATTTCGCATACCAAACACTACTGTAATATGTATTTGCGGTAACAATACCCCCTTATATATTTTAATTAACAGTGTTGATCCTATGTTATAACGATTTATCCCCACTCGCATTAAGTCATACATTATTATTTTCAATTTATTTCCCATGTTATCTACGTGTTTCACAAATGTTACTTTTTCATCTAGAATCACACCGAGATATTTAATGTTGTCTTCTATTTTCACTCGCCAAGTTGGGAATCGTATTATGGGGTCTCGTCTTCTTTTGCCTTTATTATTCAGACCAAAAACAATTACATCTGTCTTAATTTGTGATATTGTAAGATGTAATTTTTGTGCCTCTGTCTCAAATTTTGTTAATATTCTTTTCCTTTCCTGTTCAAGTTCTCTCCTGTTGTTCCCTTTTATTATAATCGCTATATCATCGGCATTAGCAGTCAGTTCTATTCCTTCCTTCTCCATTTTTTCTATTAATATGTTTATTACTATGTTCCAA
Source organism: Laupala kohalensis (assembly GCA_002313205.1). NCBI lineage: Eukaryota > Metazoa > Arthropoda > Insecta > Orthoptera > Trigonidiidae > Laupala > Laupala kohalensis. The sequence goes on from NNCF01133640.1 coordinate 91,709, forward strand.
AATGCAGACCCTATATGACTGCTCTGAGGACAACACTTTATCATCGTGTGTAGAAGTTCCTTGTTGCCGATTCGTCAGAGGACGTTGCTATCTTCCAAGTATGATTCAATGGGCCTGCGGAGTTTTTCACTTATTTCTTTCTCGATCAATTCATGTATCAGAATTCTCCAACTAACGCTGTCAAATGCACCTGTAAAATTTACAGATATCATTTATGCGTATTTTGTTGTTCGTCCTCTAATCTGGTCTAGTAAATAGTTTGTTGCTCCTTCCATATTATTTCCCTTTACAAATCCATATTGTAAATGGGTTAGCTTCCCTCTTAATTCTTCCTATAACCGTTGTGCAACTATTTTGTCCAGTATTTCCCTATTACATGAAGTAACATAATTGGTCTATAAGATTTACTTCCTTATGGGTCTCGATTTCCCGGTTTCGTAAATAATTTTAACTCTGCTACCTTCCAAGCACGAGGAAAATAGGTTAATGCGTAACATTTATTTAAAATATCTGTTAGCTCATCTTCGTATATTGTATAGAGGTACTTCACTATGTCGGGTGTAATGTTGTCGAACCCTGGGCTTTTATTTGGTTTCATGTCTTTAATGATGTGTCTTACTTCTTTTTTTTGTTATAATCTCTTTTTCACTTATCTCTTAATAATTATATTGTCGTTCTGGCATTTTTTCTGCTTCGTAGTAATATTTTTCTCCCTTCGTAAGTTGAATTTCATCACTCTCGGTCCATTTTACCCACGTTTCTATTTACTCAATAACACGTAATCACATCCGCCATTGATGTAGCGACCCAAATTTCGCTCATAATTCCCGTCCTATGGGCAGGATTGTCGTGAAATTTAAAAAACGTATTCCAATTTCAGTTCTTTCGCACTCATTTAACAAATCATTTGATATATCCACTTTGTACGTACTTTTTTACGGAACTCGTTCGAATGCGTCTACTCTCTTGTACTTCTCAGCTTGTTGCTCAGTTTGTGGTAGCTTGAAAACTTCGTTACGGTGGTGCCCATTTGCCCATTTGGGTGTCCAATTACTGGTATTTATTCGCCACCCCTTTATAAACATTCGCCACCACCTCCGGGATTAGTTTTGTCACCAAAACCAACCCAAATAAAGTTAATTTTATCCTTGTATTTATGACCAGTAATATCTCCAATTTGCCATGACCATAAGACCAACAAACAATACACCAGGAGGATTTTAACATGTTTTGTTTACATATTTCATAAGTCAATATAATATTCAAAACAGTAAGTAAATCATCGATTCAATTATCTCTAATTCTATGAATCAATATTGTTTTTAATCTAAAGTATGTGACTACAATAACCATTTATGTTTTGGGTGGCAATCCATGGGAAAGGGAATAGGTCACTGGAGTGTGGTAAAAGCAGTGCAATCAACTTATTTTTGAAACAACATAGAGATTTCAGGTGATCATAAATGACCAATGAAACGAATCTACTCTAGCAGACTTCAGTAAAAAAATGTTATCACTTTTTACTCCATTGCCAATTCTCCCAACCACAAACATTCAAGGAGTACTTCTGACGGAGGCAAACAGTGATGTGACGCCGCAACTTATGCAAAGTAGCAATGCCTTTCATTGAGAGGTCGGGAAGCCATGTCTCCGTCTTTCTCCCACTCATCGACGGGAAGAGAGAAATGAGGGAGAAACAAGTTTGTTAAAAGAGTCGTTAACAAGAATCGTATTGAAGATAAGTGGTTCTCTCTATTTATCCTAACTCAATAACCTCTTGCCTTCACACTACACAATGTCAAAGCGGGGGACAATGGTGGGTACTTTCCCTTTCAGGATCTAAACCACTGCGGAGGACAACAAAAGAGCAAGGAGTCCTGGGAAAAGGCATCGAAAGGGCAGATTGCTCTTACATTTATTTGTTTAAGGACACGAAAACCATATGTAAAAAATCGCAACACACTATTTCCCCATTTTCCTCTTGCGGAAAATAATCTATAACATAGTATTTTTCACAGACATTCTCCTGAAAAATTGGTTTCAGAAATACAAAAACGCAATGCTTTTTAAAATGTAAATGTCGATTCATTCCCTTAGAGTTGTTTTAAAGATAATTTTTTTCTATTTTGCAGGACATCTGCAACATTGTAAGAAGTATCCTGTAATAAGATTCAGGGCTAGGATCGATAAACACTAAAAATCATAAAATATGTACTACACAAGTTCAAAATATGCACTAAAAATCTAATATAATGTACTAAAAATTTTAAAATATGCACTAAAGAAACAAGTTCCGTATGTATATACTTATTACTAAGAAATTCTACATGTAAATCGGATTAGTTAAGAAATACCAGTGATCTCGATCGTACAGTACAAGTCATATTAAATAATAAGCGAGTAAATGCTCATTAATTTCATTAATTTAACCTACAAATTATAGAGTTCACACAGAAATCTTCAAAAATGTGCATTTATATGAACTTTTAAATTTAATTCAAATGGTCCTATGAGGTTAAAATGCTACAAATCGATTCCTCAAAATCAGAGAAAGTCAGGAAAAACTATACAAAACATGAAAAATCCGAGCCCTAACCATAACTAATGGATACGAAACAATACTTTATTTGGCCAAAAAACAGATTCGATATAATTCAAAACTCAATATCAGAAATTGTTGCCGCAGGTAAAACAAAGCCCATTATGAGAAATCTCCTGCAGGTTGAATAATCGCGTTCAGCTTGTGTTAGGATTCCATTGTAGTGTGAAGGTATGCAACATCCATTGGCTGCCATGCCCGCGTCGTCGGGTCGAGCAGAACGCGGGTGCTTGTTCACTCATTTCATCCACAGCTCGGAACAGCTCCACACATGTTCGATTGGTTTCAAATCTGTTGGATTGGCGGAGTGCTCGTCACGCCACATGCAGCAATTCCCGCTGTAATTGTCTTCTTGGAAGATGGGAACGTCCATAAACCGTGTATAATGGAGATGCGGTATAAACAGCTGCATTTGGTTCTTCAGAATATTTCGATGACACAGCGCATTGAGCTGAGTAAAAATATTAACCCAAGGAACAAAGAGATCAAAGAATTTTACGTGCATATCTAAATTAAAGTGAAGTTTTTATTATAAACTCTAGCTAACATTTAAACAGAACATCGTTTCCTGTCTTTTGAAAAGAAAATTCTTTTGGCATGTATGGTACAAACATTTTGGGGATTATTATTATTATTATTATTATTATTATTATTATTATTATTATTATTATTATTATTATTAATACTGGAGCTTTAAGGTTCGCCAACAACT